>CAJRST010019890.1:40119-50481 GCA_907169785.1 Menidia menidia | reverse complement strand
TTTTAGGTGCATATTATCAGCATTTTAGCTTGATTACTGTTAGCATGTTAGCATATATTTGTTGGCATGCACCTAAGGGGTCAAATTCACTAAATAGTAAGTTTTTATTGATAACCAACAAGATAGAAATAACGAAAGGCTCAATAAATGTCACAAAACTCATGTGATTCAAGTTAAGGAAGCAGATTATTAGTATTTTACTTTAATTATTGTTAGCATATATTTGGTCGCATGCCCCTAAGGAGGCAGAATTCACTAAATACTTGGACATGCATGTCAATTTCTTATTGCTAACCCCCTACAAGCTGGAAATAATGCTAAGCTGATCAATAAAAAACAGCAAAGCCTGTTTTCAGGTGCATGTTATCACCATTTTAGCTTGATTACTGTTAGCATGCTAGCATATATTTGTTGGCATGTATCTAAGGGGTCAAATTCACTAAATAGTAAGTTTTTATTGATACCGACTACAAGATAGAAATAACTAAAGGATCAATAAATGTTATAGAACTCATATAAGTTAAATTAAGGAAGCAGATTATTAGTATTTTACCTCGGTTATCGTTAGCATATATTTGTTGGCAGCCCATAAGGAGGCTGAATTCACTAAATACTTGTACATGCATATCAGTTTTTTTTTGCTAATCCACTACAAGCTGGAAATAATTCTAAACTGATGAATTAAACACAGCAAAGCCTGTTTTTAGGTGCATATTATCAGCATTTTAGCTTGATTACTGTTAGCATGTTAGCATATATTTGTTGTCATGCACCTAAGGGGTCAAATTAACAAAATAGTACGTTTTTATTGATAACCGACTACAAGATAGAAATAACTAAGGCTCAATAAATGTCATAGAACGCATAGTATGAGTTCAGTTAAAGAAGCAGTAAGTAACTCTGAGCAACAGACTAAACTCACTTTTAACTTTTTACAGTAAAACCTCAAAAAGTAGCCGACAATCTGAGCAGTATATTACAGAATAACCCCGACAGAGATAATTGAGCCCCGTGCATTAGCCCGAGCAAGAGAAAGAAAGGTAATCCAACAGGCTGCAGCCCGCCAATTTAATGGAGACGGCAGGAGTCTGCTCTTAAGATTTACCTCAGAGGAATTTCCAGCCTGTGAGTCTTTGTTCTACCGGTTCTACTTTCACTCATTTTAATAACTTCTCAGCTGAAACTCTTGTCTGGGGAATAGAGCTAAAAATCAGCTGCAGGGGTTTTTAGCACGTTGTCAAACTGCTTTTTAGTCGAAAACCAATAGGAGGCCAGCTGGGAGCTCCGCTCACATTTAGGCCACAACAGTTGAGTGCTTCTGCACCTGGGATCCTCTGGATTAGCTTTGATTTTTGTTTAAAACGCGCAGAATTCCCAACATTTACTGTCTCGCGTAAGGTCAGACGAGCATAGTTTTCAACTGCATACATACTTTTGATATTTGTAATTGAATGAGTCTTATATCCATATTTCTATTCTCAGATCTATATTTTTAAAGATTGTACTTTTAGTTTTATATTTTCTGTTCTATATTTTTATTTCTACATTGTATTTCCTTGCTTCTCATAGAAGTGTTGTGCACCAAACACCAAGGCAAATTCCTTGTAAGTCAAAAAACCTACTTGGCAATGAACCTTATTCTGATTCTGATTCTGATTTGTGTCGGATCGTATCTGGTTGCTCGTCTCTTTTAGGTAAACTCAACACACGTTTCCCAAAAAAAGAGTGTGGGGAATTATGGGATGGTCGTCCTCAAATATCTCAAGTAAATGTGATGCAGGAGAAACTCTGCTGAGGCAGAACTTGCTGGAACAAAAGAGGATTTTATTGTCAGCAAAGGTCCAAGTCAGAAGTACAGATTGATGCATCAAGTCTGGAGAGGTCAGAGAAAAGTCTGCCTTTATATCCCATCTAATCCCATCTAATATCCCATATCTGTGCTCTTGGTCTTATACCAGGCTGTTTCCATCCAGGTATGTAGTCAGGATGTAGTTAATCCATAGCATGGACATTTACTCTTTGTCTTCTGTCAGGCCGTTTCCGTGCAGTTGGACTAAAATATATCTATACCATAAACATCCTCCCTACACTCTACTTTGATAAGGTGTTTCTCAAGAGTTTATTCTCCACAAACGGAACAGTCTGAGCTTAACTTGAAAGCTTCAGACTCTACAGGGCCCAAAGCAGCCTTTGCATGGGACTCCTCCGGATGTTCTCCAACCAGGAACTCCTCGGATGGATCTCTAGCCGTCACTTCCCTGCAGAAGAACGGGTTTCTTCTCGGTTTCCTCTCGGTTTTGTATTGAACCGGCTCAGAGACCGTAGAGAGACCGTACAGATTGATGCATCAAGTCTGGAGAGGTCTGAGAAAACTCTATACTCTATACTCTAACTCTGGGTGCTCCTGCCCTTATATCCTCCCTTATCTGTGCTCTTGGTCTTATACCAGGCTGTTTCCATCCAGGTATATAGTCAGGATGTAGTTAATCCATAGCATAGACATTTACTCCTTGTCTTCTGTCGGGCCGTTTCCTTGCCGTTGGACTAGAATACAGTGGGGGAAATAAGTATTTGACCCCTTGCTGATTTTGCAGGTTTGCCCACTTACAAAGAATGCAACGATCTATAACTTTAATCGTATGTACATTCGAACAGTGAAAGACAGAATCCCAAAGAAAATTCCAGAAAATCACATCATATGAATTTATAAAAATTTATAACCATCTGATGAGAAAAAACAAGCATTCTTTGTAAGTGGGCAAACCGGCAAAATCAGCAAGGGGTCAAATATTTATTTCCCCCACTGTATATCTGTACCATAAACATCGTCCCAACACTCTACTTTGTCAAGATGTTTCTCAAGTGTTTATGCTCCACAAACAGAACAGTCTGGGCTCAACTGAGAGCTTCAGATACTACAATAGCAAACCTTAACGGCCTCTTTGGGTTAGATTTCAGAGGCTGAAGACATCAGGCTTTAACACCTGACTGTCCACCTGAATTCTGGGATATCAGGATAACCCGGGTCGATACGTGTGAGGTCAACTCCAAACGAATCGTCGCCTTTTTCTCCGACCAACCGAATGTCAAATGACTCGGATAAGCTCGTCATTTCATGAATACTCTTCGCACTAACCGTCCTCTCAGGTTCTCTGAGCCCTTCACACCACGCAGACGCTGCTATTTTTGTTTGCGGAGTGGAGCTCGGCGTTGGCACTCTGCACAAACTCCACCCACCCTCCTCCCTGGAGTGTGTGTCTGTGTGTGAGTGTGTTGCAGTGCAAAGGCATTCA
Source organism: Menidia menidia (assembly GCA_907169785.1). Classification (NCBI taxonomy): domain Eukaryota; kingdom Metazoa; phylum Chordata; class Actinopteri; order Atheriniformes; family Atherinopsidae; genus Menidia; species Menidia menidia. The sequence continues at coordinate 47,188 of CAJRST010019890.1, read as the reverse complement.
AAACACAGCTTCAAAAATAAGACAAAACTTCATTTAGCTGATGCCGGTCATTCGTCCGGCGGGGGGGGAAACGTGTGAGTCGTATGCGTAGCCGAACAAGTTCACGATCTTATTAGAATTTTTTATTATTCTCTGTTCGGGGGAGGAGGATTGGTTGCTGCAGCCTGGTGGGACAAAGCAAAACCTCCGTGCTGTTCTTTCTGAGCCGCAGCCAACGGGAAAGCGGCGTTCGCACTTAACGGGTGCTCACACTCCCGAGCTCCTCCATTTAAAGAGGGGAGACTGGGTAGGACTGCATAATCATGTAACGAAAGGAATCCCTCCGCAACCCCAAAAAAACCCAGTTAGGGGGAAGACGGTGACTCGTGAATTCTGACTTATTTAACGGTCGCACATCTGGTTTCCACCGACCATCTAAAGCTGAATAGCAGCGTTCGGTTCTGCTGCTTTTCATTGTTTCTCCCGTTATCTGAACTCCTGTCTGTGCTGTGCACCAGGGTGGAATAAGGAATACGCAATTATTCTCATTGGAGGGAAGATGATCCCACAGAATTCATCAAAAAACTGGCAGGATTTGATCCACAGAGTGGACGATCTGAGGTCGGCATGATGTTTGTTAGCCCGATTCTTTAGTTGGAAACCTGAGAATATACCAGAGTAGATCAAGAGTACAAAAAAGGACATTTATTATGACACAGTTAAGTGTATCAGCTGGGCTCTAACAGACTAAAACCTCTCTCTGGGTCTCAGTGGGCAAAGAGCCCTGAGATCTGGGTGATGGGCATTATCTCCTGGGCTCCATCCGCCTCCTCAAAGGAGGACTGGACACAACCAAGTCCTATTGGCCAGTTACCTCTGGGCAGGAACAGGCCAGGTCCTAATTCATGCAGATGACAGGAATGTGGTAACAAATGGTGTGTGTGTGTGTGTGTTGACCTAAAGGTGGATCTAATGCAACAGAAAAAGAAAAAGAGAGAGGAGAGAGTCTTTGGACACAGCCAGAGACTTCAACACAAAATATAGTTCTATAAGGAAATAAAACAATCAGTAATTTACATGGATCATGTGCTAGCATACAATGCTAATACAATCTCTTTTTATGAAAACATAACATTGATAGAGCTTTAGAAGAGACGCATCCCATTGGATTGAACTGGAGTTTATCAATCTAACTGGCTTTTTATTCAAAGTGCCTTGATATGAAGTTATAAATAAACCTAAAAGGAATTGATTAGTTTCATTGAGACACATTTTATACCATTGGTGGAGATCTGAACTTGATCATTGGAGTCAAAAGGTCACCCGAAAAGAACTGAACACGAATGACAGTCCACGACAGGAATCCCTCACTGGTCTTTAAGCAGTTCTTAAAGCTCTGAGGTGGGTTTGGCTTCATTATTGAACTCCTGTGGCCTCTTCGGATAGTTTATTTTTCTCCAACGGCCAGAAAAACCGTCTCAATCCTCAGTAAACCGAACTGGTTTTTAGCATTATTCGACTTGATTATTTTCTGAAAGTGACATTTAATTCTGGGATTTTTTTTCCATTCAAAGTAAAAGACAGCTTGTTATTTCGTCGAATCTGTTAATATCAATGTGACCTCAGAAATACAGTACGTGTGGATAAAAAAGATGAAAACATGTAAATTTATGTAAATGTGTCTGTTATGTAAGTTTTATGCTTCATTATTTCACTATTTTTTATTTAGAAAGTCAAAGCTAGTCATTGTTTTTTTTACAGTATAGGAGACAGAATAGCAAATACATTTCATTTTTAACTTTTTTCACAAGTACAACTTTAAAAGTTCAGAAAAATGTTTGAATCAGGACTTTAGGAGGTTATTTGAATGCACGCCAGCTGTCACAGGGGAATACTAGAGAAGTCATCACCAGTCTGTTTTTTAATGTAATTTTTTTTAAAGCAGGAACCATTACAGTCAAACTGGAATCCAAACAAACATTTACATAAATACAAAGAAAAACAAGGATTTCAGTCAGATCGGAGCCACCGTCGGCAATTAGAAAGAAAGCTGGGAATCTGGCAAACCGCCGTCACCCCCGGGGGGAATCCTGGCGTCTTCATTAAGGCTACGAGGCGGATTTGAATATGTGAGGGGTGTTCATTAAGAAGTTCAGCGCGCCAGATTAAACTCGAAAGGTTATCGATTTTAATTCAAACAGGAAATGTCATTGGAAATTGATGAGGACAAGTGAGAGGGGGCCTTTTGGGGGGGGGGAGTCGGAGATGAGCGACAAATACCTCGACGTTCTTCACTGAAAGAGGCACCGTGTTGACACGTGTTGGATCCTGAAGGGGAAAGAAATCTTGTTATTACCGTGCTACTAAAGAAAAAGGCGGCTTTCAGAAGCATTTAATGGCATATTTGTTTTTTGATGAACCTACTTGACTGTTTCTGCCTGCTGTTCCCGGATAAACGGGACCAACGGTGTTGCCCTTGTTAGAAATTGGTAATAATCACTCACTTTAGCATTGTATGCTATCACATGCTTTATTTTCTTTTATAACTATATTTTGTGTTAAAGTCTCTGGCTGTGTCCACAGACTCTCTTTTCTCTCTTTTTCTTTTTCTGTTGCATTAGATCCACCTTTAGGTCAACACAAACACACACCATTTGTTACCACATTCCTGTCATCTGCATGAATTAGGACCTGGCCTGTTTATGCCCAGAGGTAACTGGCCAATAGGACTTCACAAAGACGAATCACGACACGATTACAGGGAATTTATCATCAACTGCTTGTAAAATGTGGCAATTAAATCTGAAGTGTCTGAATTTGGCTATAATTACTCACTTTAGCATTGTATGCTATCACATGATCCATGTAACTTACTGATTGTCTTATTCCTTTTAGAACTATATTTTTGTGTTAAATTATCTGGTTGTAACCACGGATTCTCTCTTTTTCTCTCTTTGTTGCATTAGATCCACCTTTAGGTCAACACAAACACACACCATTTGTTACCACATTCCTGTCATCTGCATGAATTAGGACCTGGCCTGTTCCTGCCCAGAGGTAACTGGCCAATAGGACTTGGTTGTGTCCAGTCCTCCTTTGAGGAGGCGGATGGAGCCCAGGAGATAATGCCCATCACCCAGATCTCAGGGCTCTTTGCCCACTGAGACCCAGAGAGAGGTTTTTGTCTGTTAGAGCCCAGCTGATATACTTAACTGTGACCCAATAAATATTATTTTTGTACTTTTGGTACACTTAACTGTGACCCAATAAATATTATTTTGTACTTTTGGTCTTCTCTGGTATACAGTCGGGGAAATAAGTATATGACCCCTTGCTGATTTTGCAGGTTTGCCCACTTACAAAGAATGCAACGATCTATAACTTTAATCATATGTACATCATAAGAGTGAAAGACAGAATCCCAAAGAAAATTCCAGAAAATCACATCATATGAATTTATACAAATTGATAACCATCTGATGAGGAAAAATAAGCATTCTTTGTAAGTGGGCAAACCAGGGGTCAAATACTTATTTACCCCACTGTATTCTCAGGTTTCCGAATAAAGAATCGGGTATACACGCTGTCCTCCTGAATCCTCTAATTCTGCCCGTTCGGCTCTGTATCTCATATGTATCTCGTTGAGTATTAGCAGTAACTTCCAGTAGGCTGGAGAACGGCGCTCGCCTGGCGTCACCCGGGAGACGAAAGGCTTTCAAACGGCCGCTCTCGTGGGCGAAACATCGGCTTTGTGGCCCGCGATCCGTCCGCGAACAGAGCGGAGACGGCCTTCAGCCTCGTCCGTCTCGCGGGCGAGGAACGATACCCAATCAACAAGAGCGGATGAATAAAAGATGGCGGCGTGAATCGTAAGCGCGGGCTGGCGGAGGGAGGCCTGGTGGCTCGGGTTAATGAGGCGGTCTGGGAGTGTGGACTGGATTCCGACTGCGGTACGCATTGAGCCGGCTGTAGCCTGAGGGGGATTTGTAGCCCTAAGACCAGTGGGTTCGACTCTCCTTGCCTCCGGCTGTGTATGCACTCCAACCTTAATGTGTGTGTGTGTGTGGATGTTGTACGTTACGAGCTGAGAGGCAGCGAGCGTGGTTTTGCCCTCAGGATGACACCGGTTGATTCTTTCAGATTCTTTCAGCTCTCCGTGTTTAGCGCCGGCATTTGCGCGTTATCGCGCGTTTGAATAAATGTCCGTATCTGAATGTGTGGGATGTTTGCACTCTGATCTGCGCGTTGTCTGATTCCCCGCACTGAGTCCGACCACACATGTGTGTGCGCACAGACCCCCCCCCCCCCAGCCTCATTACCATTCTGCTCTTCCCTCCATCGCTTTGCTCCACGCCATCAAGGCCTCGCCTCCCGGTGTTTGCATTGTAAATCAGGTCTGACAATAAGCCCATGATTAGATCCTCCTCGTATTCAAAAACACCTGAGTTATTTATTCAGCTTCCCTTTCTTTTGCCGGCCATCAAGATGCATAATGTCTGACCGAGGTGACATATCCACTTCCAAATTTTATTCATTGCTTTTGCGGGTCAACCTCTTAGCCAAAGAACTCAAACAGGACGGATAAAATGAGATTTCGATAGCAGGATGTAGAGCCGGGTCTCACACGTGTTGATGGCCAGATCAGTTGTTTGATGCTTTATAAACTGGGACTTTTGAAAAGTGTATTTGACTCCAACCGTTGATGTAACAGCCTGATGCACCGTTCCTGTTTTATCGATGGGACGCCTAACGAGCGGGTCCAATTGATCACTTGTTAAGTCAGACAAACCAGAACTCCGTTGTTGTCGCTTTGATTTTTCAACAAATTGGCATCTCGGAGGCTGGAGTAATTACTTACCTAATTGCAGGCCGCTCTTGTGGAGTTATTTAGTTATTTTCTCAGTGTTCAGTGAAGGCAAAAGTCTTAGATGTCTCCTTTAAAAATGCATGAGCATTTAAAAAAAAAAAACGTTGTCAATACAGAGTGTATATTTGAATAAATTTGGCTTGATTTGCTATGAGTTCTCAATCGGAGTATTTTATGTAGAGTCAAATAGATTGGCCTCACGAAACCCTGAGTTCAGCTTAGCAGTTCAGGTCTAACAACCAATATTGTTAAGTGAACTTAATGATTTGTGGAGTTTCACTTAGCTCGACCAGCTTAACTTCGGTTCTGATGTGTAAAAGCCTAACTGGGGACAGGCAATGAGAATTAGCCTTAGCTAAAATGTTGTAGTGTGTGACATGATTCATGAACCGTACTTGTCCCTATCAAATAAACAAATAAATAAATTGAATAAATGCTTGGCTGATAGACACGCGTACTTTTAAATGGTCGTTTCTTTCTGTATTCATGCTGACAAAAGTAGTTTTTGACTTTCAAACTTGTGGTGTTTCGCCGAAAGCATTTACTAGCATACAAAAAAATCGTAACGTTTCGCTACAGACATTGATTAGCAGCACTATTCAGAATGTTTAATAGTTTTACATTTAACATGTGAAAACTATCATGAGGCGATATATATTTTAAAAGCAAAATGAGGATGGCTCCATCAGCAAGCTAGGTGCACTCAGCTAGAATGCAGCTAGCATGGAGCTAGCATGCTAACAGATCAACGGCAAAGAAGCTGTTTTGCCATTTAATGTATTTTCAAGTGGGATAATATGAAGTAAGTCTTAAAGGTCTGCGAGAAAACAGTGTTCTACTTTCTTTAAGACACTATTTGGAGAAATACAAATGAATTCGGATGTGCAGCTAAGCTAGAAGCAGGTCAAGAAAACAGACCTAAAAAATCCCATAGCCTGGGTGAGATTTTAGCCTCAACACGCTTCAGAACGACCAAATGCTCTTTTAAAAAGAGAACAAAGTCTCTCATCTGTTGAAAAGTATATTCCCGAGTGCAACAACTCCTGCCTGAGCGATGTGTGTCTCATCAAGGGCATGCAAACGTTCCAAAAAAAAAAAAAAAAAAAAAAAGGTTGTTCTCCAATACGTCTCGTTTCTTGTCTATAGACAGAGTTCCGTGTTCACTGGGAGGTCGGTGCTGTTCAATACGTTCACCTTCAAACCGAAGCGCACAAAGAAAGTCTTTACAGCTCAAAGTGCCGCCGGCAGCTATCACGTCACATGACCAGAAACACGCTGTAGAGTCAATTCTGCAGGTGGAGGAGCTGAACCAGCAACCTCCGACCGGCCTCACATCAATACGGCAGTTGCACTTCATGTACCCGTGAATAGCCGGAATAATTGAACCCTGAATAGAAATGTTTCTGGCCGCAAAGAATCCAATGAAAGAGTATATATCTCCCTGAAATTCAAACTTGCAAAGCCCTTTGATGTCGGTTGGAATAATTTCTTTGCCTACCTCTCTTTTCCCACTTTGTGCCCGCTTTTGAATTTGGATTGTGGCCACGGGCACTTTTCAATTGATTCGCATTACGAACGATGCAATAAAAAAAATATATAAAAAAGGCCTTTGTTGAGGGGACAAGCACGGGATCTGCTCTCAAAATGGGTTTCACAACCTGTTGTGAAGCTGTTCACCTTTGTTGAGTTCAAACAGAGTAGCGAGAACACGGTTATGGGCTTTTTTTCAATTTGAGATTACAGAAGGATTTTATTTTGCTGTGCTGAAATCCAATATTGTGATTTCTTGTATGTACATTCACACCTCAGCGGCCATTGTGAGGCATGTGTCTGTGCGCGCAATTTGTGTCTCAGTGTGCATATTTACGGATGCACAATTGCCTGCTCGGATTTGGCATTTGGTCGTTTGTTCCTTCGAGGAATGGCTCAACTTGAGAGGCTGCCTAAAATACTGTCTGGTAATTGGAATTGCTTTATCTCCGCTCTCATCAATTAATGTGCAATTTTCCATTTAATCACTAACACGCTAGCTGCATTTGCAATTAAAATGAGGGGGCTGATAACGGAGAAGATGCCTTTCAGCTGATACCAGTTGGAATGAGAACAGAAACCAGAGGACGCAATCAGCGCACAAAAAGTGACACACAAACGAGCGCCAACACACAAAGGAGCGCCAACACACACACACACACACACGACACACAAAAACAGGCGATGCTCATC
>CAJRST010019890.1:28197-40019 GCA_907169785.1 Menidia menidia | reverse complement strand
GGCTGTGGGGGGGGGGGGGGGGGGGGGGGGGGGGGGGGTTGTTAGCATCACTTCCTGCCTGGCAGGAGGAAACTGAAAACGAACCAAAAAGACTCTCTTCATTGGAGGAGCTCTGGGCCCAAAACCCAAAATATAGAGGAAATTGCCAAAAAACTGAAAATGAAGATGACTGACTACAGTTAGTTCTGTTGTTAATTCCCACATCAATAAAACTATCTCACTTATTGTTATCTATGTTAATCAGGATATTGATTTATTTTTTAAATTTGAGACAAGATGAGAACATTTGTTAGATAATCTTGTTTTGGTGTGTAAAATGTAAATACAACTACTATTCATTATGATATGCTGACTTTAAAAAAAAAATGTTTCCGTTAAATGAATTGGACTAATTGGATTTAGTTTATTTAGATCATATTGTGGCACGCAACACTTTTTGGCCTGGAGCTTGTGTTTTTTTTTCCGTAATCGAGGACTGAAGCAGCAGCAGTTCTGAGCTTCCTCAGATGTTTCAGCACCATTTCACTTTTATTATGACGGGTTAGCAGGTCAAAATCTGCTCAATCGGAAGGCAACCGCCAGCCTTTCATGACCACAACCCCCACACACCCTATAATGCCACATTTAACAGCTCTGGGTGTCCAGAGGGGTATTTATCTGGGATGGTGGTTTGATGGTGTAGTATCTGAAGCTCACAGGTTAAGCCCAGACTGTTCTGTTCGTGGAGCATAAACACTTAAGAAACACCCTACCAAAGTAGAGTGTAGGGAGGATGTTTATGGTATAGATCAGGGGTGGGCAACACTAGGCCTCGAGAGCCACTGTCCTGCAGGTTTTAGAGGTTTCCCAGCTTCTGCACACCTGATTCAGATCAAACTAATCTATTCTAAAGGTGCTTCAGCTCTGAACAGGACTGCTGATGTGTTGATGTGAATCAGCTCTGTAGAAGCTGGGAAACATCTAAAACCTGCAGGAAAGTGGCTCTCGAGGCCCGGGGTTGACCACCCCGGTATAGATATATTCTATTCCAACTGCACGGAAACGGCCTGACAGAAGACAAGGAGTAAATGTCTATGCTATGGATTAACTACATCCTGACTACATACCTGGATGGAAATAGCCTGGTATAAAACCAAAAGCACAGATATGGGAGAATATAAGGGCAGGAGCACCCAGAGTTGAGGCCTCTCCAGACTTGATGCATCAATCTGTACTTCTGACTTGGACCTGGCTGACAATAAAATCCTCTTTTTGTTTGACCAAGTTCTGCCTCAGCAGAGTTTTTCTTACAGCACCTTCACTTAAGATATTCCAAGACGATTGTCCCATAATTCACCACAATGGCTCTCCTCGGCTCGCGTCAGTAAGCCTGTGAGAGCCAGATTTGCTTTTAGCATTTTGTCTCGTAGATTGAAAACAACTCTGCCCGGGACGGCGTTGTGCTCGGCGTAACGCCGCGCTAATTAAGTCGCCCGGGCGCCGCGTTTAAAGCGCTTAACATCCATAGGTCGGATAGAGCTTCGGGGCGGATAACCAGCTGCGCTCGCCCGCGGTGAGTCGGCGCCTCGGCGGGGGGGCCTGTCTGTGCGCAACGTAGCCTCCAACCAATTAGCCCCATCAGTGGGGGTTGGGGGGGTTGGTGGGGGTTGGCGGGGGGGAGGTTGGGTAGCAGTTCCTCAGAGTCTGGCCCTGAACCCTGTGGGCTCCTGAAGAGCCCTAATTAGCCCTCCTGATTGGCTCGGTTAAAGTGCAACAACAACAACAGCAGCAGCAGCCAGACGCGGACCACTAAGGTGGCGCTTTACACCGGTAAACAAACAGGGCTTTTCTGTAATTGGCAAACCGTTTGGTTGGGTTGTTTGTTTCCGTGACACCGCTCTGTGTGTCCCCTCCACTCCGTGGAATCGTGGGATTTGAGGGAGTTTTAAGTCTTGGGTTTGGTCACGTGGTGTTGGGGGCGGTAGCCTGTTCACTCGCTAGGTGAGAGTTTTTATTTATTTTATTTAACCTTTATTTTACCAGGAAGTACCTTGAGATAATATCTCTTTTTAGTAGTGAGTGGGTGAGGGGGAAGCCTACTTTTGGCCTTATGCTTTACATCTAGTTGAATTAAGTTTTGCTATGAACGTTTACATCTGGATTACCGATTGTGGAGTATGGATGTCTATGAACCGATTCACTGACGTGTTTTAATGTTGGATACTTTAAGATTAAATAAAGCGATAACACGAAGCCTTTGGGCTTCCGTTTTGAACATCTAGCTCGTCTTCCACGTTAGTTTCCCCTATTCAGCTGCTCGGCAACTCAAAAGTTTGTTGATCAGTCGCCAATAGGCGGGTTAGCTAACGTCACCCCTCTGTTCATTGAACTCCACTGGTTACCTCTGGCTGCCCGTATCAAATTCAAGTCCCTGATGCTAGCCTACAAAGTGCTTAAGGGTACGGCTCCCGTCTACTTGAATCCTCTTGCAAAGGTTTATGTCACAACTCGATCACTCTGGTCATCAGTGGACTGTGGTCTAGCAGAGCCTTCACCAGCTTAAGACCATCCAGACTGTTTAAATGTGTCGTTCCAAGATGGTGGAACCACCTACCAAGCCACAAGAACAGCAGAGTCCCTGTCTGTCTTCAGAAACTCTTGAAGACCCACCTCTTCAAAGAGCATCTCCTATCCTAACCCTAACCCGTACCTCTACCCCCCACAGCTCCTTCTGTAGTCCCTCTACCTCTATCTCTATCTCACCACTGACTCTGATCAGTGTTTCTCCTCTGTATAGCTTATTGTCATAGTGATGAGAAATGGAATATTGTGTGTACTCTGTAAGTCGCTTTGGATAAAAGCGCCTGCCAAATGCACACACCTGCCTCTGCCACTCAGGACTCACCTTTCCGGTTGTCTTTCCCTTCTGTCTGACTGTTTCTTCCAGTCTCCATGTGAAGCTGTCCCATGATGCAACATGCGTCCCCAGCACCTGCAGTGAAGATGATGGCCACCCAGAGCGTTCCTCCACCATCGTACCAGGAGAGCCAACAGGTGAGGCCCCCGCTTCACCCAGGCCTCTCGATCCAAGCCTCCAAATGGGACGGGAAACTCAGATATTCACAGACGTTGGTCTGATTAAGGCCAATTCAAACAACTCACAGCTTTGAAAGATGCCACAAACTTAAAATGTCATGGCTGGTGTTTCAAAACCAGAGTCAAGAGCAAATAAGGCCACATTTTAGAAACCATTTTCATAATTTGCTGCTGCCATCTCAGGATGGGATGGTGGAAATGTTTAAAGAGTTAAGGGACGACATGTATATGAATGTAAAGTTCCTCCGGGACAATAAAGGGCAGAAGCATTCCAGTGAGTCTGACATGAAAAGTAAATAAAGAAAGGAATTATAATGGTAATAATACGAATAGGAATAACAATAACATCATAAGTCAACCCTCTGGTTTCATTTATTACAGCTGCAGGGAGCTCACTGACATCCTCAGCAAAATTAACCTTTAATCCCCTTTAATTAAAGTTTTTGCTTTTCTATTACTAAACCCCTCCATCTACACATTCAATCTGATTCAATTGGAGAAGCGGAACTGGCCTTAAAGCATAGTTAGCACTGTAATTGGATTGTTTTTTTTGTTTAAAAAAAAAGGTTTTGCATGTCCGTTGGCCCCAAAATAAACAAAAATAAATCAGATGAACTCACAGAGGTGAGGAGCAGTAGGAAATTTATATGGTAATATAATATAATCACTGGCCAGTGATTGGCCAATAAAGCATCAATTAAGGACATAAAAGATAAGGATTCTTCTTCAGTTAAAATGATTCATTCTCTTTTTAAAGAAGACATTTTGGATACTTTTGGCTAATTTTACTGAGTGAAACAGCCTAAACTGAACTGGTTCAACCGATATAAAAAAAACCCAAGACTTTTTACTTGGTCTAATGCTTCCCAGGCCTTTGCAGGGGTGGTGGGGGGGGGGGGCATTTTTCCCTCATCTGTGTGTGGTCAACATGTTTCAACTCGCTGGTGACCAATACTGACGTTTACGATCGGCCGCCCCGTGGAGACCCTCAGCTGCGCGGCCTTTTATGAGCAGGCTGCCGTAAATAAATGCAATTATTTGGATTTTTTGGAGCGCCGGGGCTCCGTTAAAAACTAAAACGACACACACAGACAAGCATGCGTTGCATTTAAAAAGTTTCGAGAGGATCAAACAAAAGTCACAAGGTGCTAAAGGTGCTTCTATAATGTTTTTTTTTACGGCTCCAGATGTAAAAAAAGAAGGGTTAGAATATGTAAGCACTTAAACGGGACTTTGAACTGGCATGAAATTGAATTGAAATGATGTAACAGTCCCATTAGGTCGTGTCCTGAAGTATGTTCTGCCATTAAAAAGGATTTTACATGCATTCTCATGCATAAGTGGGATTCGGAAACATGACCTCTGTGTTCAGCTCCTTTGTTAACGCTTTAAAGCCCGATCCAAGAATAAAACAAAACAGAAAATTACTTTTTTTTGGTTTTAAGTCTTTATTTAGCCTTTTAACAAAATATGTAAAAAGAAAAAACAAAAATAAATTTTTGATATTAATAATCTATTACTATGAGATAGGTCAAGATTATTTTTTGTGTAGTCTTCTGCCCCCTGTTATCAGGTGTATCTGATTGTGTACAATAGGATTTTGAGCAAAGTTTTTACCATTGAATTATGCAAAAGGTGTCAGACGCAAAACACTTCAGAAACCGTATGTATCAAATTCAATTAAATTCAATTCAATTTTATTTCTATAGTGCCACATCACAACAACAGTTATCTCCCAGCTTTCCAAACAGAGCAGGTCAGACCCTAATCTGAAGTTAATTACAGAAACCCAACAATTCCCACCATGAGCAAGCACTAGGCGACACAGGCAAGGAAAAACTTCCTTTTAACAGGCAGAAACCTGGAGCAATGATATTAATACTAATGATAATGGTAGAAGTTATGACAGAAATAACACTATGCAGAGTAGTAGCAGAGCAGGAACACGGGGGCAGCAGGAAACTCCCAACCACAGATCCAGACTCCCCAGCTCTAGGAAATATATCAAATATGATACGTTTGGCATTATAGGGTTAAGAAGGCGTCCTGACGGAGGGCGGAGACAGTTTTTTGTCTGGCCTTGTGCACCTTCTGTCCGAGCGCCTGACCCTCCTCCCGGTCCGACCGCCCTGAGGATTAGTGCCAGGGGAGCGCTCCCCAGCGGCCGCCCGCAAATGCAAATGAGAGCTAGTTAAGTGTGAAGAAGCTAATTTATTTCCCATTTGGTGCCGGGATTAAGACTGGAAGCGTCCTCCCACCGCACCCTGACTCAAACAGAGGAAAGGGGGAGGGAAAGACTCATTTCTGGAGAGAGGCTGAAGGAGAAAGAGGGAAGCGGTGTAAAGATTGAAGGCCGTGAACTGCTTCCTTTTGAGCTGCTACCCTCCCGCTCAGCCCTTAGCTAGCGTAGCGCACAAGCTAGCAGAGGTGAGCAGGTTCTCTGATGATTTAATGATGAACCGGTGGATCCTCACAGCAAAACCAATCCAGCCCGTTCCCCTCCAACGTTATGCAAATGCACCAACAAGCTGAGAACTTCCTCACTTCAGTGCTCACAAAGAACAAATGTGGCTTCAATGCATAGGCGGCTTTCATGGTTAACAGTTAGCTATAAACTTAAATTAAGACTTCTCCTATTTATATGGAATGTTTTCTTTAAAAAAACAATCCTAATTTTTAGCTGAACATTTAGTCCTTGTTGAACAAAGTCATAATTACTTAACAAGGCGGGCACGAGGTGGAGACATTAAACTGCCTGGACCCAGAACAAACTATCTAAAATCCACATATTTCACTTGAACGAACTGCCAATAACCACACGAAGAGTTCAGAACAGAACAAGCTTCAAAAAGATACTGTCTTTAGAACTACTGCAGATGATATGATGAACTGACCTGTGTATATATGTTGTATATTGCTACTCTTGTTTATATTCTTATCATTTCCTACTGTGATTTTTTTTTTTTTTTTTTTCAATTGATTTGTTCATAATGTAATGTCATTTCTTCATGTGAGGACCCCAGGAAGACTAGTGGCCATTTATTTGGCAGCTAATGGGGATCCTAATAAAACTAAACTAAACTAAACTAGGGTTCTTTCTACACAGTCAACATATTATGTACAAACTCCAGAGCCCATCCCAACTCGTTCACTGTGATTAACGAGTTCATTACCAGGCGTCTGACCTGTGAGGCGGCCGTTTGTTCATTCGTTCCGGCTTTCCTCTCGTTTTTATTCCGCCGGCGTCGGACAAGAGTTGCACCTTATTGCTTTGGAAAAGTGATTAAAAATGGATTTAGTCTTTACCGGCAGCCGTACGCTGGTGACAAGAAGTGGAAGAGTTACGTTCAAGGGTTTTACGTGATTGCATGTTAGCATTGTTGTCTCGAAGTGTCACTCCACAACATTAACTTGATTTTTGGCCTACTTTTGCTAATCTCCACTTGACAACGAGAAGACGTTTGAGTCATAACTAATTTGCCTTCCAGAGCAAGCTGGATAAGATGGAGTCCAAACTTCTTTGAACTAGCAAAAGTTGGATTCAAGCCCCTCTTACAGGGGATATTTTGCGTGAATGTTAGCATGAGACTGTCAGTTCTCGGGATCCCTAGTTTTCTTCATCTAACTCCACAATGGCTTTAACCTCTGGTTCAAAGGCTTAGGGTTAGGGTTAGACGTTCATTGTCATCTAAGAAATCAATACCGACATATCAGTAGCAAATTAACCATCTGAGCTCAGTTGCAATGACCAAAGTTTACCTTGGAAACTGTCATGCCAGTAGACAGGATGTTAGCATTGTTCAAAGGGTTAGGGTTAATGTTAGGGTTAGGGTTAGGGATATTTTATCATGGTCATTCAAAAGCATTTATACTGACATATCAGTATCAAATTAACTTGAGCTGGGTTGCAAATAGGGTTGTCAAAAGTATTTACAGAAAAGTAAATACAGAAAAGTATTTATACTAAAATGTTGTATCCTCATTTTCAAAAGTATCGATACCACCCCCGTTCTTTCTGATTTATTTATTTATGATCATTAACGTGACGTTAGCCTTGAATTGCTAACTGCGGCTAATGGCTAATAATAGCACGCCACCGGCGACGATAACATCAGTAACAAGTCAGTTTGAAACGAAAGACACTAACCTGTCAAAATTCTGTAAAATTTTGGGGTCTTTGTTTTTATCCTGGGGGTATTGAAAATGGTATCGAATATTGAATATTTTCCTGAGTATCGGTATCGAGTTGAACACTTTAGTATCGTGACAACCCTAGTTGCAATTACCAAAGCAATGACTCAGCTTGGAAACCGTCATGCTAGTAGCTAGCATGTTAGCATTGTTGGCTCCACAACATCCCTTTAATTTTTGCCTGCTTTTGTTGATCTCCACTCGAAAATGAGAAGACGTTTGAGTCATAACTAATTCATGGTTCGTTTCATTTGTTGCCAGATGACGGGCACCAGTCAACAGAACTCCAAGACCCCACAGGTCCACATCCCAGCAGCCTCTGCAGCAGGAAATACCTCTGTCAGCGTGACCCTTGACCCCCAGGCCCAGCTCGAGTCTGACAAAAGGGCCGTTTACAGGTCAGTTCAGCCTGTAGTGACGTGTTTGTGCATTACGGTCCACACATTTGATTTATCTTCACCAATGTGCTAACAGTCCTACGAACTCATTCGCACAATGAACTCTTGGAAACAATGATGTTTCCAAGAGTTTTTGACTAATGGAATATCTATCTGCCCCAGTCTGACATTTGAAATATCTTTCCTTAATTCTATGTTGGTGGAAACTATTTAAAGAAGTTGCACTTATTTGACTTGATGTGCTACCGGGGAGTTTTGCTAACCGTGGCACGTCATGGCTAGGTTTTCCAGTTCTTCCTTTAATTTTCCCCTGGTGCCAATCCTAAACCAAATAGCACCTTCAGTAGGTGTTTTTTTCACATGGAAACAGGATTAGGTTCCTCTTCTTTGAATTCATAAACTGACCTTAAAATAAGAAATTGATCTGACCAAAAAAAGAGAGAAATACCAAAGATAACCTCAATATTTGCTTTAAACAATGATGTATGGCATTTCATTGGGTAAATGGGTGACTTTGTATAAACCTTTAGCATGATTCCAGACCAGCATTGTAAAACCCAGTTTATTTCTCTTTCACGCCGACAGTCATTTTCAAAGGTAAGGATCACACTTCAAATGACAGAAATCTTATCCTGGAGTCACACTATTTTAGGATGAGAATAAATGTAGTGATAGCAAAAATGACTGGACTGCACAGTATATATACATATATCTATCTATATATATGTACATATACTTACACACACATAAGTTTATTTCTAAATATCTCAAAATTTTGTTTTTATTCAGCCAAAATCTGCAATTGCCTGATCAGATGTAAAAAACATTATGCAGGACTTTACATAAGTGTTGGTTTCTAGCTTTTGTTGTAATGTTTGGTTATAGGATTCCTCAAACTTGACCCGTACGAGACTTAAACAAGCATCTGGGAGAAGAACGACTACTGGTTACTGGAAGCAAAGCTGTTGTAGTGAAAACTGAAAGACTGAAAATTCCCTGTTAGTCCACATATTGTCTTTCTCCCCCACTGAAAGATCCATCTCTGTTTTACTCACAACTTTGCTTATATAGTTCCAAAACACCAGCTCTCCCAAAAAGCAACTGGTGATTGGCATAGAGGT
The DNA here is from genome assembly GCA_907169785.1 of Menidia menidia. Classification (NCBI taxonomy): domain Eukaryota; kingdom Metazoa; phylum Chordata; class Actinopteri; order Atheriniformes; family Atherinopsidae; genus Menidia; species Menidia menidia. The sequence continues at coordinate 31,234 of CAJRST010019890.1, read as the reverse complement.
TGGAAACACAAAAAAACAATTTTAAAAAACATTATTTTATATTTCGCAAGTGCGAAATTACATTAGTTCTATTTAAGCTGCTCTATTGCTATTTTATGTTCACAAAATCGTGGAAACAACGATCATAGTTCACTTGAAAATCAACAGAAAGCGACTGCACGGTGTTTCGTCGGCTTCCCGACTGCAGACGCAGTCTGGAGAAAAGCCGGCTTATTAGCAACCAATCTAAATGTAGATGGAGTCATTCTGTGGAATGGCTTTTTTTTTTAACCGTCGACATTAACTTTATAATTAGAAGTTAACACGGAAAGGTTTCTGATCACTTCAGCTGAATGAGTGTAGTTTGTGAGCCGAGCAAACTCGGAACGGCAGTTTTAAAAGTTCTAAAGTTGGCATTTTCATAGAATTTCAGCAAACGATTTAGATTTTAAGAATAAAACGGGACGTTTTTCTTAAGCTCATCGATGCTGGGCTTCAAATTAAAATTCTAAACAGGTTTTTATTTCTTTGTTTCCTCTCGTGAAATGTAAACCGGGTGAATCCCAAAAAAAAGAAAGAAAAAAAGAAGCCACCTCGCTCTACTTTGAGCTGATCCCTACAATATTGATGCCCCCCTTATAATGAAGTTGCATTATCTATTTATGAGGTAAATTATTCAAAATATACAGACATTTTTGTGGTTCTCCGGCGGATTCCCTGGAACAGAGCAGAAGGCCTGCCTAAGCTTTCAGGCTCCACCTGAGGAGGTGGACTCTCTTTGATGCGAGGAACCATGTCGGGGTCCCCGTCTTCCTCTTCCACCTTCGGCTTCCAGGCCTCCGCCCTGCTCCTCTTCCTCCACCACGCTCATTAACACGCTCATTAGAGCCCAGGCAAAAAACACCAACGGTAACAATGGCATTAAGCACTGTTAACCCTTTAAAGCCTGATCCAAGAATAAGACAAAACTTTTTCATTTCAGAAACTGTACGTATCAAATATGATACATTTGGCGTCATAGGGTTAAGTTCGGAGTATTTAAATGCCGCCTCAAACTATGTAGCTTCCCCGATGTCCTCTATTACTGCAAACTGCATGAGAAATCTTCAAAGCTCAATAGAAGAAGAAATAGTGGCACAGTGTGAATGATGGATGAGGATATTCTGTCTTTAAATGCCAGTGTCTCGTGGTGAGAAGAACAATACAAATTTGCTTTAGATTATAGAAGTTTTAATTAAAAAAATTATAGAAGAAGCTGTTTCTTTGGTAAGGCTCCAGTTTCACATCTTTATGTTACCATTTCTGCATTTTCAGAGTACTAATTTAGCACATAGACGTGCTTTTAGACTCAAATCTCACTCATTTTTGGTGATTTTTTAAGCAAATTAAAGGAACACATTTAAAATACACCACATGCAACATAAAAATATATAGTCACATTTTCTTTCCTCTTGTGCTGAATTCCTTAAAAAGACCAAATAAATCTGTTTGCAGCAATGACGAAACTTGTTAGTAAATTAGTCTGTTAGCTTAATTTCTGTTGTGAAGCCCACTGACGCCCCTTTGTTTGTGAAAATGTACCTAAAGCTTGCTTATAAAATTCTTATCGTTTACATCTCAGAGACTTTTAAGAAATTCCCAAGGTTGCGTCAGCATTTTCAATTATTTAGTTAACAAGAAGATCTGATGGTCTCTTCTGAAAAACATCAATTAGCTACTCGTTTGACGGGGAACTAGCTCAGCTAGCCCAGTTCGTCCATTACTCAAGAGGCCGGTCCTCGGGTTCTGGGTGAGCCTGGTCTGCTCTGGTGTCCAGCAGAGAGCAAAAAAGTATTTTACATAAAGACACAAGTAGGAGAACTCAGGTGCATTTAGTCAGAAACGACTTTTAGATGTTTTGGTTTGTTAGCCTGCGCGCTAGCACAGCTTGCTAACTGGTCAACTGGTTTGTTTACCTTCTCTTGGCTCCTGTGGGTCACTTTAACTGACCAATAGCCCCATTTCTATGGATTCTTTTTATCTGTAATGAGCTTGTTTTTACCTTTTCATCTTTTCTGGATTCCCTATTGACTTGGAACCCATATTTCTACCTGACTGTTTCTAATTTTAACCTCATCTTTAAACAAGTTTTCTGTTTAATGTAGAGTTTGAATGATTTTAGTTAATAAAGCAGTGTCTGACTAAGAAATAATAGCCACATATTTCAGACTGCAACACTGTGAGGATGTAATAAAGGAAGAAGCGGCATTTGATCTGGCTTATGGAAATATCTGGAAAGATCTGGAAATATATTCTAGACAAATGGCAGTATCACGAGTACACAACCAGTTAGCTAAAGTGTCTCATGGCCAGTGATTAACGGTGATGGCTGCACCAGCAGAGAGTTTCGGGAATGACTTTCCAACACAAGGAGCTAATGGCTAATCGCTCATTGTTACATCATTAAAAACACAATTAAATCCGACTTCACCTCCATCTCCCACAGCGAGCGAAATTACGCCAGCGTCTCTCTCTCTCTCGACGCGGCGCCTTTATGGGGGGACTTTCGAGAGCCAAATCAACATCTCTGCCATTTTTCTTCCACCAGTTTTGCTCGAGAAGTCTGTGCGGGCTCTAATGTTATTTTCATTAATTGCTGGATAGCGGTTTTACGAGGAGATATGCGGTTTCCTCTTTCCCCCGCTTTCCATCTACTTAGTTAATAGCAGCAGAGTCAGTGTGTGATAGGGTAATTAGCCTAATGAGTTGTGGCATTTACTGTAAAGATCCTTCTGGCTTCTTTGCATCTTATTAACAAACCGGTGAGACTTTTTGTTTTTCAGTTCGGAGATGTAACATTCGAGGCTGATTTGGCTCAGAGATGGAAATCTCCCCTAATTGAAAGAGACACCGGGATAGTCTGCCGTTTCAAACAGAAACGGCCTCGCGTATTTATTTTTTTATTTTTTTAGAAACGACTCGAGCGGAAAGAGTTGTGTTTACCAGAACGCGGCGATTTAATTTGACTCTTTTATGGGTTTGCTCGACTTCACGGCTTGCTTGTTTTACATGTCGAGAC
>CAJRST010019668.1:0-45084 GCA_907169785.1 Menidia menidia | reverse complement strand
GGGGCAAGGAAAAACCAGCTCTGGAAAAGGTGGAGGTTTTCTTTACCATTTGACCAGAGACATCCAGGCACCCCGCTGAGTGACCGGACGCGGCCATAATGACTAAAGCATGCAGGGGTCCAGATGTTACCCAGAGGTCCGAGCCCGGCTTCAGCTCTGGGGCCTTTTTCACCTCCTGAACCGGAACTGGCAGCTGGTGTCAGAGAGGGGAGGACCGGGTCATGTGACGCCACCTTGTGGCACAAAAAGCGCTTTTCTTTTTCTCTTTCTTTCTTTTTCTTCTTTTTCTTTGTGGATGATCGGACATCAAAACTAAAGAAGATCAGAGTTGGATCTCTTTGGTTCGAGTGGAAGAACGAAGACCTCCGTTTCTTTCTGGACTCTAAAACTTGTTTTCATAGTTTGTTTATGTGTTTATATATTTACAAAAAGCAAACATTTATTCCAATTCAATTCAGCAACTTTATTTATCCAGAATAGGGCAATTTAACTCCAGTCAGACACAAAACAAAAGAAAAAGAGGTCAGCACATAAATAATACATGATAATAAATACATTTTTACGTTATGGCTGGAATAAATAAATGACTAATTGATGGCATCAGCATTTAGCAGCTTGATAAAAAATCTGACATTTCTAATGGGGGGGGCAGGGTAAATGGCTATGGATCAGGTCAGGATTCTTCTCCTTCACGGACGATCCCTAAAACCAGGTAATAAAAGAAAAGGGCGAAAGGCTTTTAATAAATGACCGATAAAAGAACCAGGAAACATTCAAATCATTCAGCTTACGCAACAGCTATATTCTTTGTTGACTCCTTTTTGCCATCGACCCTGTATTGGTACCAAATTAGTTAGAGATGGAGCTGAAAATGAGGCATTTAAATGGGTCAGAATGGGTGCTGGGTGGTCCTTTTTGCCTCTTTCCTCCTCTGTACATGACATTATTATAATCTGTTTATTATAATCTGTGAGGGCTTTTCTGGTTGGCGTGACGAGCCGTGTGCTGTGTCCCGCAGGTCGACCCCCCCCAACCCCCCCAGACCGATATCTACAAGCACTTCATAGGCGGGGATGGCACGGCGAGCAAGACGGCGGCGGCGGTGTCGGGCGCCGCCACCTCGCCGCGGCCGGCCGGGCCGCAGGCCGCCACCCCCCCCGCCTCGGCCCAGTCCCAGAAGGAGCCCTGCGAGCTGTCGGACCGCCAGCGCAAGAAGGTGGCCAAGTACCGGGCCAAGTTCGACCCGCGGGTCACGGCCAAGTACGACATCAAGGCCCTGATCGGGCGGGGCAGCTTCAGCCGGGTGGTGCGCGTGGAGCACAAGAGCACGCGCCAGCCGTACGCCATCAAGATGATCGAGACGCGCTTCCGCGAGGGCCGCGAGGTGTGCGGCTCGGAGCTGTGCGTGCTGCGCCGCGTGCGCCACGCCAACATCATCCAGCTGATGGAGGTGTTCGAGACGGCGGAGCGCGTCTACATGGTGATGGAGCTGGCCACCGGCGGCGAGCTGTTCGACCGCATCACGGCGCGCGGCTCCTTCACCGAGCGCGACGCCACGCGCGTGCTGCAGATGGTGCTGGACGGCGTCAAGTACCTGCACGCGCTGGGCATCACGCACCGCGACCTGAAGCCCGAGAACCTGCTGTACTACCACCCCGGCGCCGACTCCAAGATCATCATCACCGACTTCGGCCTGGCCAGCAGCCGCAAGAAGGGCGACGAGTGCCTGATGAAGACCACCTGCGGCACGCCCGAGTACATCGCCCCCGAGATCCTGGTGAGGAAGCCCTACACCAACGCCGTGGACATGTGGGCCCTGGGGGTCATCTCCTACATCCTGCTGAGCGGAACCATGCCCTTCGAGGACGACAACCGCATGAGGCTGTACCGGCAGATCCTGAAGGGGAAGTACAGCTTCTCCGGAGAGGTGAGGAGGGAGATAAACCCCCCCCAAGCCGGTGGGGGAGAGGCCACTCCTCTAACTCGGGGGTTTCCAAATATTATAATCTGTGAATGTTTTTGTGGCTGATGGAGCTGAAAATGAGGCATTCAGATGAGTCAGAGTGGGTTCACAGGCTGTCATTTTACCTGTTTCCTCCTCTTTTTTGAAGTTATGAGTCAAAAACGCCTCCAAAAACTCTAATTGATATTCTAATATTATAATCTGTGAAGAACTGAAAATGAGGCATTGGAATAAGTCAGAGGGATCATTTTCACAGTCCTGTTAGAGGGCCAGTGCTGCCATCTTGTGTCTGGACTCTGTCACTGACAGAGCAGCAGGGGGGACAGCTCCAGGCCTTTTTGGGCCTCTTTGGTCCACTTTGGTCTTCTCTGGTCCTCTCCGGGCTGCTGTCCTGCAGGTTTCAAAGGTTTCTCTGCTTGTACACACCTGGTCCACATCAACACCAGCAGTCCAGAACCACCTGAAGCATCTTTAGGGGAGATCAGTTTGATCTGAACCAGGTTTTAAGAAGCAGGAAAACCTCTGAAACCTCTAAAAACCTGCAGGACAGCAGCCCAAACAGGCCCAAAGAAGTCTAGAGAGTCTCAGAGAGGCCTGGAGTTGCCCCCCCTGCCTTTGTGCTCCAGAGGTTTTGGCTCCAGTTATCGCTGTCTATCCTGTCCCCCCCCAGCCGGTGTGTAACGCTGTCTCTCCCGTTGCCCCCCCCCTAGCCCTGGCCCAGCGTGTCCAACCTGGCCAAAGACTTTGTGGAGCGGATCCTGACGGTGGACCCGGGCGAGCGGCTGTCGGCGGGCCAGGCCCTCAAGCACCCCTGGATCGTCAGCATGGCGGCCTCGTCCTCCATGAAGAACCTGCAGCGCAGCATCTCCCAGAACCTCCGCAAGCGGGCCTCCTCCCGCTCCTACAGCACCAAGTCGGCCCAGTCCACCCGCTCCAGCCGCTCCACCAAGTCCAACAAGGCCCGCCGGGTCCGCGAGAAGGAGCTGCGCGAGCTCAACCGCCGCTACCAGCAGCAGTACAACGGCTGAGGGCAGCCGCCCCACCGGCCCGGACCGGCTGGGCCTGGACCACTTGGGCCTGGACCAGCTGGGCCGGATACACCTGGGCCTGATCCACTTGGGCCTGATCCACCTGGGCCTGATCCACTTGGGCCTGGTCCACCTGGGCGTGGTCCAGCTCGGCCGTGCCTGGCCTGAACTGGCTTGGCTTTGCTCAGTCCTTCTGGGTCTGGCCCGGTTTGGCTCAGTCCGGCCCGGTTCAGCTCCCTCTGGCCCGGTTCTGTTCCCTCTGGCCCGGTTTGGCTCAGTCCGGCCCGGTTCTGCTGGGCCCGGCCAGCGTCTGCTGCCCTCCTCCTTCAGAAACACTTTGAAGTCGTGGCTCTAAAAGCATGAACGCTGCCTTGGCTTAGGGGGGGGGGCTCCTAGGCTATACCTCCCACTCCCTCCCTCTCTCCCCCCTCTCCATCCCCGGGTGGTTCCATATTTATTTATTATTGTCCGTGCTCAGGTGGTCGCTGGACTATGACCCAACTGGAGGACCTGTTGAGCAGAGTTCTGGACGCTGAGCTTTTCTTTGGACAGGAGGGACTCCTACACGTCATTTCTTACTCAAAGTGCTGTGAATTGTTGTGGTTCTGTTGGAGGGCGCCGCCTGGGGGGGGGGGGCAGCTGCTCCCCACCCGTCAGAAGATTGTGAAGCTTCGTGTCATTGGACTGGCAGCGTTTCCCCTCAGAAGCCGTCGGCCACCATAAATCTGCTCTCCCTTCTCCGCCTAGCAGCATGTTTCAGGCCACGCAGGAAGCTGAGCCGGGGGTCGGACAGTCGGCAGCTTCAGCCTGAAAACAGCCCCCTTCTGTCACCATGTTACAGCGTTCAGCCCCCCCGAGCTCCTGCCGGGGGTCCCTGGAGGCAGCGGAGGTGGGCAGGGAAAGGGGGCGGCTTCTGATCCTCCCTGGGCTTCTTTAGGCCTCTCTAGGTCTCCCTGGGGCTCCCTGGTTCTCCCTGGTCCTCCCTGGTCCTCTCTGGTTCTCTCCAGGCCCCCCTGGGCCGCTGCCCTGCAGGCTTCTAACCCACCGATTGGCATCAGAAGTCCATTCTGCAGATCTGTGCTCAGCTGAAGCGCTTCTGGACGTCCAGTTGGTCCACAACGGGGTTTGCAGGAGCTGGAAAATCTCTGAATCTGCAGGACGGCGCCCCAAAGGGGAGCGGCTAGTCCCCAAAGGAAGAGACAGAAGACGTCCAGAGACAGAAGAAAGCAGCAGGCGTCCAGTCGGAGGCGGATCAGGATGAAAAACATCCTGAACCCAGAGGAGCCAGCACGTCCCGGTGGGGGAACAGGAGCCACTGGGGGGTAAACGAGGGATCACGGCTCTGTGGGCAAACCCCCCACTTCTGCCTCCCATATTGGCTCTGTGGTGGAAAAAAAACAGGATGTTCAGACCCCCCCCGCCCCCCCCCCCCCCCCCGGAGGAGCATTTAGCTCTAAAAGGGCCGGTTGCTCCTCTGGCCTGTTGATAAGAAGCCATGAAGTCTGATCTCTGGCGGGAAAAATACCTTTAAGTCACTTTTGATGGAATTTTTAAAAATCTTTTTTGGGGTCCAGAAGTTGGAAAAAGGGGCTCTGAAGGATGTAGAAAAAGCTGGCTCAGTGACTCGGTGGGTTTTTACCAGACAGTCGTGTAGATGTTGTGATGTAGCCCGTGAAGGAGGCTCTGCTCTACTTTTAACCACCATCTGACTGGAAGTTTCTCTCTTTTGATGCACTTTTTGTGTCCCGACTCCGAAGCTTCGCGGGGAAAAGCCAGAAGGAGCCCCGTTGATTCTGCTGTCCACGTCTGACAAACCACAACACGAGCGAAAGCAAGATGAATTCCCTGAAATCGGTTTTCCACAAGTTGCACAATTTTAGGATTATTTGTCCTTTTTTTCTTCTTTTTTTTGAGTTTGATCTCTGTCAAAGCACTTCATGTACAGTTTCATCAGATTTTCTTGGTTTTTAACAGTTTGTTTAATGTTTTTTTTCGTGTTTTCGTGTGTTTTTGTCCCTCCAGAACATTTCCAGAGTAAATTACATGGCACAGAGTGACGTTTCCTCCTTTGCTTTTTAAAGATTTTGCTGTGATGTTGCCCAGAGTTGGAAAGTTTTCCAAATTTGGGAGCTTTTTGACCAACTGGAGCCTTATCGAGCCAGGTCAGACGACCTCAGTTTTTCCTTTTTTTTTGTGTCTTTGCTTTCCCTCCATCCGGGATGATTTTCCACCTCTCTGATGTGACTGTTTTCCCTCCGTTTCTCTGACTTACTGCTGTTGTTTTCGACGATACTTCACCCCCTGGGGATGTTTTTGTCTTCCTTCTATAAGACCTCATGTGAGACTTTCAGTAAATGTTGTATCGGTGCCCTCAAATCTCTGCTTTCATTATCAAACGCAGGACTTGGGGTACATTTAAAATATATAGAGATGTGTGTTTTCCACTGAGAACGCAGCTGTGGTCATTTTAAATGACAGATTTTGTGTGAAGGACTTTTTTTTTAAGTCGTCATACTTTCTGCCAAGTTGATTTTTTTTCTTTTTTTTTTATTCGTATTTCATTTATGTGAAATAATCCTGTTTTTTAAATGTTACAAATCAGAGTTACAATAGAAAAAAGGCTGATGTTGGACTGATGACCGGGGGCACAGCAGAATGTGTCCACCGCTCCTCTCTGTGATTTCAATGTAAATGCTGGTTTAAATGAAGTAGCTATTTCAACACGGTTGGCTCCAAACAGCTCATCTGGTGTTTAAAAATGTCTGATAACACTTTGATTTCTCCTCCATTAACTTTTTATGAAATGTTTTGAAACGGTGAGAATAAAGCACCCGAACCTCGACATCTGCTTCCTCCCATTTTCTGTCTGTCCACGCGTTTGAAATCCTTTTTGCTATTTAGTTTAAAGGAGGCGGCTTCAGCTTAAAAAAGATAAAGTTACTGTAAAATGAAGTTGCAGTTTTTCAGTCAGATGGATTTAAAATAAACTTTTTGTCTTCCTGCTTTTGAGCAAAAATACAAAATCCATGAACTCGACCTCTTTGCTTAAAACTCTGCATGAAACATCTTGCTGTGGAAGCTCTCATCCGAACGTGTGAGTATCTTTTTATTTATAGGGAAAGCCTGCAGATGTTTTAAGGACTCTGAGATCTGCCCAGTTTTCAGCCAGCAGCTCTTTGGGAATCCTCAGAAATCAGGTTTCCTATATGTCAGACTGGGTTTTCTTTGGAGTTTTGCTTAAACTGTGTTCGAAATTAGCCGTTTTAGTCTGATCAACAGCCCAGTCGGAATAAAAACATTAATGTTGTAATCAGACTGTGCAAAAGGTTTGAGACGATAAACTGTAAAATACCCACTGTAAAATAAACTGTAAAATATCCACTCTGTGGAGGTAGTGAACACTTTTTCCTAGAAATCCAAGTGAACTTCTTATCTAAATCGATGTAACAAATGAGGAATAGATTACTCATTTTTACTGTTGGTTATAATAACTTCAGATTGGCAGCCAGGTCCACTTTTTACATTTCAAAAACAGATTTAATCTAAAGTTTGCAGTATGTTCATTACTCTTTTAAAATGTAAACTTGGGTAAGAAAAACTTGTTTGAAGATGTAAACATAAGAATAAGAATGATTATTAGATATGTGTCCATATAACATAGCTAAAGATACAATTTTAAATGGGTTTTTTTCCAAAGTTGTGTGTAAGGAATAGACGACACTGCCTCATCCCTTGAGTTAGGGGCCTTTTGTGCTGGAATAAGTCACACACCAGTGTCGTGCGAATTAAGAATAAAGACTGAAAAAAAAAAGACTTATTTTGTTTGGATAAAAGGATTTCGCTGAAAACAAGTAATGGCAGATACCAAGAAAAACCTTCAGAAAGTTGTATTACTGTTGCTCAAGGACATGAGGAAAGATCACAATAGACCTTTGTTGCTTGGAATTAAAACAGAAATCTGAGGAGCGTTCAAACATTTCTAAGTGAATAAAGCTGAAAACTGATGCCCAAAAATAAGTCCAGTGGTGTTTCATTTTAAAAATTAAAATAGGCAAAGTGTAGAGGATCTATTGAGATTTATTTTGGGGTGAAACTGGTTTGTTTGGGCTTTGACAAACGGGCTAAACAGCGCCCACTACCGGCAGAAATGCGACCTGGCTCCAGAGGCTCCAAGGCTGAAGAAGCAGATGGAGCCCACTGCGTTGCCAGGTTTGACAAAAGCTCCACACACCATCATTACTGGATCTATTTAACAGAAAATAATTATGTTATCAACGATCATTTCCTTAAGTACTTTCTAATTAACTATATGAAGAAACAGACGGGAACTTGTTTACTTTGTCTTCCTTTGTGCGTACGGGAGCCGGCGACTGCGGATTTATGGCGCGGAGGTAGCACAACCTGGCAACCCGTTGAAGCCAAACGTCAGTGTTCTGCGGCTGAACCGTTTAGTGACTTTGCTGCAAGCTTTTGTTCGCTGCGCGTCAAAGCTCGCACCTAACAGCTAAAAATACTCCAGTAGGCGGACATTAAGTGACCCAAACCAGCGGATAAATGTGACACCTCGGCTGTTGTTGACCACGGTGAGTACTGAGAGCTCACACACCAGAGGAAAGCCCTGCGCTGGGGCGCTAAGCTAGCGGCTAACGCTAGCCATGTGATCAACTATGGGCTAAAAATCTGTTAGCATGGCTGTTTGTTTACAAAAACAAATAGACAAAAGGCACCCCAGACCATGTTAGGTTTCCCCGCACTTATCTTTACGGTTTAGAAATCACAACCGTCCTCTTAGATATGGATCTCTTGCACCATATGTGTCAGTTTTCATGCTGGGGGGGCGCTTGTTTTGTTAGTTAGCTTAGTTTACTAACTAATTAACCTTTTTTTTGTTCCTTTCGCTGCACAATGTAAACTAAAGGCATGTGTGTGCTTTATTTATGTTAGATTTGAGATAATCTCTGCATAGTATTGACATAAGAATGCTTTAAATCTACTCTGCACTGGGAAATTGGTAAACGTTTACCCTCCTTTTTGTGACATTTTATTAACCATCTGTACTTTCTGTCGAGTTTCACCACATTTCACTGATCTCTCCTCTTTTTTTGTCTTTTTTTGTCGTCTGGTTTAATTAGAGTAGTTTCTTCTGTTTCTTTTCACCGTTGCCTGAAAATTTGACCGGTTTTTGTGAGTAGGCGTCATGTTGACACAAGTGGACCCAGCCCAAACCAGAGCGGCTGTTTGGCAGCCGGGGGCCGGCGGCCCTGCTGTCCTCTCTCCCAGCCAAAGATCCTGATCCCAGCCGGAACTGGTGTCTGATCCTCTTCCACACTGAGTAAACCCGCCAGGAGCTTTTAATGACACCATCTTCACCCTTAGCACCTATGCAGAGGCCTATCTGAAGCAGGTATCTGCTGTGTGATTAAGACCAAGCGGAGGTGGGCCCACACGCAGGCTGTGAAAGGGAGGAGGCCGGCTCTGTGTAACCACACATCTGTATGAGCACAATGGCTTTTTATGGCCTCAAAAAGGCGGCTTTTGTGCTATTTTAGCAAAGCTAAGTAACACAGTGCCTCTAAGTGAACAGATTTTCTCCGTTTGTGGTCTGAGGCAGGTTTGCTGGCAGCCAGCACCGACTGTTTACTGAAGATTAGCTGCAGGCTTCATGGTCATCATTCTCCCAACAACGAAGAAATACTGATTAGGCTTTTTACTGTGACTGGATTCAGGTCAATTAATTATTCTGCTGGGTTACTGTGATTGGAAAAAACAGTCGCTGTGGTGGACATCCACAAGACGGCAGAGCTTGACAAATAAAGTGTTAACAGAAACTGTGGTTTCATTCAGCTTTTGGGGGATTCTGAATGATTCAAAATGCCCAAAAAGATCTGTATAACAAAGCTGTTTCTATGATATCAGAAAGGAGAAAACAATCAGGATGCACGGTGTATTTACAGGTCAGGGCTTTCCGTCATTGGCTCCTGAGGTGGTTCATGACCAAAAAACTGGTTTCTTGCCGTCTCTTAAGTTGGACTCAGACGAGCTGCCGGTTCCATGTGGGAGAAGATTGAGATCGGCCGGCTCCAGTGAGCTTTGTCTGCTCACTGGTCTCTGAGTCTGTGTGTACTGGTTTGGGTTTAGGTGATCAGGCTGCACACTCACTTTCTTCTTCTCCCTCATGATGAAAAGGCTTTCTAAAATGACACTTAAACAGCGTTTACAGTGGCCTCCACAGAAGAAAGGAGAGGGTAGAGATATAACCTTTTGTTTAAGCGACACAGTAATTAGCAGCGAGTGTGACGCGTCGCCTCGGAGACGCTGAACAGAACTCAGACCCGTTTACACGCCACTTAGCCGGGTCCATCTACGTCTGCCTGCTTCTGCCCTTCAATCCACGTGTTTTAGCCTCTCTTTCAGTTTATCCAGCTCTGCCGGCCGCAGCTCAGCCGCGTTTCTGCTGAATCTTTGTGGTTTTAAAGCAGCTCAGCGTCATATTAGCCGGTCGGACTGGGCGCTATCTGGTGCAGAACAAAGCTGTTCCCTGAGGGCTGCACACACTCTGTAATGGGTGAAAGGAGGAGTGGTTGCCTCCCTTCCTTCCCTCTGGCACGGCAGAGGAAGCACTCCTGTTTCGGGCCGGTCTGCAGACGTCCAACACATGAGGGCTTCTGCTTCGACAGGCTTATGACCGGAGGCCAAAGGGGGCGGCTGAGTAGATTAGGCCTGCTGGATGAATCTGTCTTATCTGTATTCCTCATGTGTTTGCAGATTATTATCCAGGAGTCGCGGAGCAGTAAAACGGGGCAGTGGTTTATCGTCTGGAGGAGCTGGTGGGGGCTCTTCAACCAGTCTGCCGTTCAGCCTCCTTTAAAAAACAAAAGCTTCGGCCTTTTTTAAAGGAGTGGGTGCACATTAAAGAGTCGGAGCAGCTTTTAGGGACGATGATACGCTTTGGTAACTCTGCCCTGCAGAGTGTGTGTTAGCTGTGTGTCGCCTCTCTGGTTTTCACGCCTCCTCCTCCTCATGCATGCGGGTCCGCGCGGCAGATGCTTGTTTTGGTGGATTTGTTTGTTGCCCCTTTTTGGGTTTTGGGGACCTAGAGTTGTATTCTGAGCTGCTAAATGTGGGAGAATGGCTCTCTTTGTATGAAATCGCCCGGAGCATCTCTAAAAATGAAACATTTTCCTGTATATGAAGTTCTAGAAATGAAATGTAGAGGATTAGGAGGAAGTGGACGTGACTACAGATTAATAACAGATTTTTGTTACATTATAAGCTCTTTTACACCAGCTGTAATGAGGTTTGACACTTTTTCATATAAAGATGAATCAAAGCTTGATTTGTAAATTGGATTAAAAACACTTAGCTTTTTTGGTTGTTCGAACTAGTTGGAGACAGTCATTTTACGGTAGCCTTAAAGGGACATTTAATGCATTTGAAGGTGCCGTTTAGTGTCCTGATGGCGGTGGGAAGCCACTCGCCCGTCAGGACGTCTGTGTTGGAGCAGCTTTGTCTGCTGCCTGGTGGCAGCCGGCAGAACAGCTGAGCAGCCGGCAGGGCGTCCGTTTAGGTGCACTTTGCTTTCCTGAGACACCAGAGGAAGGCCAGGTTTCCCCCATTCGTTTCTCACAACTCTTTGGAACATTTTCTCTGCGAGCTGCCTGTAAACTGCATCTTTTACATTTGCTGCTGCCTCTCTAGTGGCAGAAATATCGTGGAGTCAGAACCATAATTAAGGTAGTTTTCATTTTTAAATTGCAGTTTGGGAAAAGTAAGCCTGCATAGCATCTCAATGCCTTGAATTTGGTTTAAACAGCCCAATTCCATGTGACTATATGATGAATAATGTGATTTTTCTTAGAATAAAAGGAGAGAAGAAGCAGATGTATAAGGGTGTGGGTGGGAGCCGTTTTCCTGGGAGCGCCAGCTTTGCTCATGGACTTGTTTTTCTCGTTTCCTTGCAGATAAAAACAGAAGGGACAGCTTCGGTGCTCCTGCCGCCGCCGCCTTTCCCCGCCGCCTTTCCTCGCCGCCTGCCTCCGCGCTCCATGTCTGCCTGCCTCCTCTGGTCATAACCATGGCGACGGTGATCCTGCTCCGGCCGTGTCGCTGAGCCGCCGCCGCCCCGCCGCCGCCGCACCATGGAGAGGAAACGCCGAAAGAAATCCGTCTAGCTCCCCGGCCTTTCGCAGAATGGACTCGTATCTGGAGCTGTGGACCTGAGCCTCCAGCAGGTGTTCGCCGCCCACAGTTTGCTTCCAAGCCCGACATGCTGCCGTTTCCCGTGTTGGCCTCCGTGCTCCTGGGGCTGCTGGCCGGCCTCCTGCCCGGTGCGGGGACGCAGCCGGAGCCGGGGGCCAGAGGCAGCCCCCCCCCCGCCAGCGGGGAGCCCCTCCCCCCGACGCCCGACGCCAACTGCTCCCAGCTCACCCTCAAACTGGAGTTCTCCTCCGAGGTGGTGGAACATGGTAGGAAATCACCGTCCTTAAACCTGTTTTCAAAGCTCCAGAAACACCAAAAACAAACCAAAAATAACTGGTTACCTGTAAGAAGCAGAGAATGGTCGGCTGGTTGCTGGTTCGAATCCTTCCTGGGTCACATGTCACAGCCCACGTTTCTCCTGAAGTGAGATAAAACATCTGGTAAACGGGTGAATGTCAAACATCTGGAAGGGACCCTAAAAGCAGCATTTCCTGTTTAAAATCCACATGAAGCTGCTGTAAACAAAAAGCCTAAAGACGCACTTAAAGATCAGTCCACTCATAGATGGAAAGAAACATAGATAGATAGATAGATAGATAGATAGATAGATAGATAGATAGATAGATAGATAGATAGATAGATAGATAGATAGATAGATAGATTGATTCGCAAAGGGAAATTAGGTCATTTTTCGAGTTATAAATGAGAAGTACATGCTTCTAACTTTGAGTTAGAAGATCGGTTCTGTCAGATAAGAAGATGCTGCCTTAACAGTGGTGTAAACTAACATGGAAATTAATGATGAAAGTAGATTTTTGTTAGTTATTTGTGCGCATAGTTGAATAATTGCTGGCATGTTGTTTTATGGTAGTAGTGACCGAACCGGCTGGGTCTTTGTAATGTCCTGGTACCGGTTCAGTGGATTCCTGCCTGTTTGGAAAGTCTGTTATCTCTCAGCATATTCATCAGCTTCGCCTAAATTGCATTTTCGTGTGTATTTTTGGACTCCTGGACTTTGAAAGACATGCGTCCAGCAAACGTGGCTCTCATCTCTAAACTCTCCCCCCTGCCTTCACAGAGTACATCGTGGCCTTCACCGGCTACTTCTCGGCCAGAGCCCGCAGCCACTACATCAGCAGCGCCCTGCGCAGCTCCGCCGGCGGCCTGCTGGAGTGGCACATCGTCTCCAGGGAGAACCCGGCCTCCCACTTCCCCAGCGACTTTGAGCTGGTGCACATCCGCCAAGCCCCCCCCGGCAGCCTGCTGACCTTAGAGGACCATCCCTACATCAAGAGGGTGACGCCCCAGCGCAAAGTGTTCCGCACCCTAAAGTACACCCCCGGTGAGTCTGGCGCTGAGGCGTCGCCGGGCGGGCTTCAGGCTCTCAGTGTGCTCAGGCTGGCTCGGCCCCCCCCCCACACGGGGTCGGCCCCAGAAAGACCCAGGAGGCCGCCCACAGAGCGCCTCTTTGTCCGGCTGAGGGCGCTTTGCTCTGCTGTGGGTGTGTGCTGCAGCCGGGGGCTGTGTGTCTTTATGAGGAAGGGGTGGGGGGGTACAGAGAGAGTCTGTTTGCTCCCCCAGGCAGGGAGCTGGTGAGTCAGTGTGACCTGAATGGGGGGGGGTCACAAAGTCTGACACAGTTTGACCATTTGGTCCATGATTTCACTTTAAATGAGACTTCCCTAAAAGAGATAGATAGATAGATAGATAGATAGATAGATAGATAGATAGATAGATTGACGAAGGGAAAGTTGTTCATTTTTCGAGTTCGAAAAATTATCCAGGTCAAGCTTAAAAGTCCAGTTCAGGCAGCAGGATGTGAAGTTTTCTATTAGATGTTTGGCTTCTGATCCATGAAGATTCTTCAGCTCTAACTGATGGTGGAGCTCTGAGGTTAATATAAATAATGTATAACAACCACCCAGGGAGCTAAGGCTTACTTGCAGGCAGCGGGTGTGAGCATCCCGGTGCACCGTGTGGAGTCACTGGAGGCTGGTGGTCATAAACCGGACGTCCAGCTTAAATAGAACTACAGTTCTCCTGGTCTGTTTATGGACCTCAGAACGACAGTCGTTTTCTGTGGAGCTGAAGCTTGTAAACGGGGTTGGGGATGTTGTAAAAGGATGTTATCATGAGCTTTATCAGTTGCCCCGGCTGGCTCTGATTGGCTGCACCCAGCCATAGATAGCAGGATGTGTTTGGCATCCTTATCAAATAGGACATTCAGCCAGAATCAAAGCCTCTGAGTCCGAGGAAAAAGACCCAACAACTAAAAGAAACTACTAATGATTAAAATAATATTAATTAAAATCCTAAATGCAGCAGATATAACCAATTAAAATAATAATAATAAAAATCCTAAATGCTGCAGAATTAACTAATTGAAATAATAACAATTCAAATGTTAAATGCTGCACAATTAACTAATTAAAATAATAACAATTCAAATCCTAAATGCTGCAGAAATGACTGACAATTAAAATAATGATAATTAAAGTAATAAAATCTTCTGAAATAAGTAATAATAAATTGATAATAATAAAAGTCCTAACTCCGATCCCCCTCTTTGCTGCTCCCCCCTTCAGCCCCAGAAGCTGCCGCTGCGCCCTGCAACGCCTCGGCGGGGAGCCCCAGGTGGCCGTCCTGGCAGTCGTCCCGGCCGTTCAGGAGGAGCAGCCTGTCTCTGGGATCCGGCTTCTGGCACGCCACCGGCCGCCACTCCAGCCGGCGCCTGCTGCGCGCCATCCCCCGCCACGTGGCCCAGATCCTGCAGGCCGACGTGCTGTGGCAGATGGGACACACCGGTGAGGAGGAGCGCTTAGGGGGGGTGCAGCTCGCCTTTTAACGCATGCTAGCAGGGCTGCACCACGCTTAAAGGGACACTGTTTAGTATTTTAAGTATTTTATTAGCTAAAACCATGTTCTTCCTTTATAAATGTGTCCTCATTTGGTGTAAAATGACCTCTGCAACGATCTGACTTCTCCTCATAAGTGAAGAATTTCCTATCTGTATATAAATAAGACGGGTAAGTCCAGGGAGGTTTCCATGGCGACCCGCCATTTTGAAAAACTTTAATGGCAGAGAGGGACATAAAGCACTAGTCTGCCTGTCTAGGCTAGTAATGCTAAGTCACATACAAAAAAACAAGCTAACATGGCAACGTAATTCGCCCTCTTGTTCGAGGAGGAATTACATGGGTTAGGGTTAGTTAGGGTTAATGATTCAGTGCAGTTTGTAATTTCTTTTAAATTACAAACCTCATCACCAGAGAAAACTCCATGATGTGGAAGTCATGTTGTCATGACTTCTCGATGCCTGACAGCTACCGTAGCTGTAATACCCATTTGAAAACGGAGGCGCTAGAGAGCAGATTTGTTAGGATGCGGAATACAGTTTCACCCTTAGATGGAGAAATTCCTACACCGGGAAGCTTTAAGACAATCTGGACTGTTATCAGGTATTGTTCCAAGGTGGTTGAACGACCTGTCGGTCTTCATAAACTCCTACAGACCCCCCTCTCCACAGAGCAGCTCCTATCCTAACTCCTCCCTAGACCTCTGTACCCTCTACTCCTCTTTCTCTTCCCTCCATCTCCTTCTGTCTCCACTGACTGACTGGGGATTTTCCTCCAGAGATCTGATTGTCAGATTGATGAGAACTGGAACATTGTCTGCTTTAAATGCATAAACAGAACCACACACACAGGCCAGCCGAAGGCCGGTGGGGGCTGATGCTCCGCCCCCTGAGGCTGACCGTGGCCCTCCCTCTGTGCAGGCTCGGGCGTGAAGGTGGCCGTGTTCGACACCGGCCTGAGTGAAAAGCACCCGCATTTCAAGAACGTGAAGGAAAGGACCAACTGGACCAATGAAAAGACGCTGGACGATGGTGAGAGCCCCCCCCAGAGTTACTGCTAGCTGACGAGTTCCTGTGGTCACGATAAGGGACTGAGGGACAATAAAAAGCCCGAACACTGTTCAGTTTAGATAAGCGTTATCTCAGACTGTAATGGCCGACTGAATCCTCCTACCTGGTCCACAGGCACCGCTCCCCTCTGGAGCTCGTAGAAACATTTAATACTCTATTATATTAGAGATTTCTATTTTTAGTTAATCTTTGATAAATTTCTGTGGCTCAGCAGCAAAGAGCAGATTTAAACGGTTGATTTTAGGACCAGATTTGAGGACCCTGATTGGAGGGCCATCTGGTGAGTGTGTGTGTCTGTGTTAATGCTGAAAGTCGTACAGTGTAAAGCTTTGAGGGGTCAGTTGGACTGGAAAAGTTCTTTATAAGTGCGGGTACATTTACATTTAATACGGTGAATCTCTTCCTAATGTTAGGTGTTTGTCTTAGTTTGCTCGTTAGTTGTTGGTACACTTTGTTTTTGTGTGCGACGGTGTTGAGTCGGTGGTGGAAGCGGGTGTAAAGCGTGCTGTCCTGTTTTCAGGCCTGGGCCACGGCACATTCGTGGCAGGCGTCATAGCCAGTATGAGGGAGTGCCAAGGCTTCGCCCCCGATTCCGAGCTGCACATCTTCAGAGTGTTCACCAACAACCAGGTAGGACGCACATTCACTGTACTGGCCTGTGTGGAAAATAACCAGAAATCCTGAGCTAAGGCATCAGGTTCTGGTCTCAGGTTTGGTTTGAATGCGCCCTGATCCATTAGAGTCGTCTGTTTCCCGCCCTGCAGGTGTCGTACACCTCCTGGTTCCTGGATGCTTTCAACTACGCCATCCTGAAGAAGATCGATGTCCTGAACCTCAGCATCGGGGGTCCAGACTTCATGGACCATCCCTTTGTGGATAAGGTGGCTCCTCCTGGGTCTA
This sequence comes from Menidia menidia, assembly GCA_907169785.1. Lineage (NCBI taxonomy): Eukaryota > Metazoa > Chordata > Actinopteri > Atheriniformes > Atherinopsidae > Menidia > Menidia menidia. Next base: position 29,069 of record CAJRST010019668.1, on the reverse strand, counting down.
ATTCAGTCTAATCTGGGTCATAGAAGTAGCTCTTAAAGCAGCCCTGCCTCCGTTCTGACCCAAAGCCGTTTGGATTTTCCAGCACCTCAGATGAAGCAAACCTGTGAGGGTTTAGTTAAACCACTAAAAACCTCTGACTCTCTTCTGTTTGTGGGTGTGACCCGCAGGTGTGGGAGCTCACAGCCAACAAAGTCATCATGGTGTCGGCCATCGGCAACGACGGACCTCTGTACGGGTATGTGGGTCTTTGCTTCCAGACCTCTGGTCCTGCTTGTCTGATGAAGTTTAGCACGGGATCTAAGACCAAACGCCGGACCTTGTTGTTATGAGCTATGGGTTAGTGGGCTGGGTTGAACAGAGCCGGTCGGGCATCAGGTCAGGATGCATTCCTGCTGCCTCCCTGGGGTGTTGTCGCCGACGTGCCCCGACTGGAGGAGCTCCTACAGAGGCGGGGGGGGGCTTTGCTACATACACTGCCCGGTCTGACACGCAGTTAATGTAAGATCCAAAAAGCTTTCTTAATCCTGAGGGAAAACTGCTTGAGATACAAAGGTGAAAGGAGATAAATAAATTAGCTAAAGTCGTGGACAATTGTTTAAAGTGAGGAGCGCAAAATTATAGCAGCATTTTAAAATACAAAAAACAAGTAATTACAGAGAAATATAAATGATAGGTGACTAGTAATAAAGTGATAAGTGACACCACACAGTATCTAGACTGTCCCTGTCTGGGCTACAGGTGGTTCAGTTAAACAGTCTGCTGTCTGCCAACATTTAGGATTTAATTGTTATTTTAATTATTATTTATTTCTGCAGCATTTACAATTTTTATTATTATTATTTTAATTATTAGTTATCTCTGCAGCATTTAGTATTTTGATTATTTGTTGTTGCTGTATTATTTAGGATTTTAACTTGTTTTTAGACTGTAAAGTTTGAGCACAATTAGCAGAAAGCTCTGTTTTTCTGAAAGTGCTGAAGTTTACAGTCCGTTGAGATGAATCAGCCTCTTTACGCCCTGCGTCCTGGTTTCAGCACCCTGAACAATCCAGCTGATCAGATGGACGTGATCGGAGTCGGAGGGATCGACTTTGAAGACAACATAGCAAGATTTTCCTCCAGAGGCATGACCACCTGGGTGAGCCGGACAGCCTGTCCTCAGTCTGCTCACTTCTGTTTTTCAGTCCGATTAAGACTTTTCTGAAAAGCTTCTTTTTTTTTTTTTTTACCTCCAGAGCACACTTAGTTCTTTGGATGTTTCAGTTTTGTTGTTATTAGAACTGCCCCCTGATCAGTAATCAGAGAGGGAGGCTCAGATGAAACGGCTCCTTTCCTGTTTGTTCAGGAGCTGGCAGCATGTGTTTCTGAGGCCAGTCAGTGAAAGCTGCAGCCACAAAGTCTGAGCGGAGCAGCCGGCATGCGTCCGGTTCCGGTTCAGCTGAAAGAGAAAGAGCCCAGCTGCCGTCCACAGGCTCCCTACTGGGCCTCAGGCTCCAGAACCAGGGGACTAATCTGGGAGGCTCGGCTATGACCTGAAACTAAACCGATCGGTTCAATTCCTCAGTACTTTGGCGACTAATCAGTAAATCTGTCGACAAAAAGATGAAGAGCAGACGTTTGACTCCTAGGAGGAGATTCCAGGTCTGTGTGCGAGTCCTCCACCTGGTCTCCTTGAGTTGTGATGAACAGATTTACATAAATAGAGAAACACAGAACAGACCAAATTTAGAGCAGTCGGCCGGGAATTAGTGGAGCTTAATAAACCCCTTTCCTCTGAAAAGGAGGCACCCCATAAATGCATGTGGAGAAATCAGCAGGCTACCGAGCGTTTTGGAAATGTCTCAGTGATGTAATTTGCTTTCAAAACCGGGTCAGCGACTGGAAAAAAGGGTTTGAAAATATGGGTCAGAGTGGATGATTCACAGGATGTTTCCAGAGATCCAAAGTGTTTTTCTGTGGCCCTGAACCTTCCCTCTATGTCCAGGAGCTGCCAGGGGGCTACGGCCGAGTCAAGCCCGACATCGTCACCTACGGCTCGGGCGTGCGGGGCTCCGGCATGAAGGAGGGATGCCGCTCGCTGTCGGGCACCAGCGTGGCCTCCCCGGTGGTGGCAGGCGCCGTCACGCTGCTGGCCAGGTCAGGACGGGCGGGGGGGCTCAGGAAGCCTGTTTGCAGGGCAGGCGCACGTGTGCAGAGATGTGAAGTTTTCAGATGGATTTGCACGCTAACTCAGTACAGTAAAACCTCAAGATAGGAATTTAACTGGTTCCAGGACCTACTTCCTATGTTAAAATAATCATATGTTGGTTCAAATATTCCCATCAGAATACACTGTAATTGGTATAATTGCTTCCACAGCCCAAAAACCTCCGATAACTCCTTAAATACTGCAGATAATTACACATAGCAATAAAATAAATGCATTATATAAGAGAGATGTAAAAAGAATTGATTACAAAGAAATAATCAATAAAAAGGGACTGAGATAACTTTCACGATAACTTTCTAACTTTCACTACCTGAACTTTAAACTAACTTTGCTTATTTATTTTTATAAAATTTTTACATTTTATTATTTTTATTCTACGACTTCAACGTCATATGTTGGAAATTGATCGTAGGTAGAGCTTCTGCTGTACTGAGAGCATGTTTGTGCTTGGCTGGTGAGTCTCATGTGCCTTCATATGCCCTCTGGGGCTCGGCTCTCCCTCTGAGTGCGGCTGCTGCTGTTGTCCTGCGAAGGCTTTGACATCAGAGGACACATGTAGTCCAGCGCTGAGGCTCCCCGGTTTAATTACCTCTGGGTTTGTAATCCGACGCGAGCCGGTGGAGGAATGCCTCCCAGAGGACGGAGGCGTGCCGCTGATTAATGCCTGGTGTTATTCCCCGTCTGTCGATACGCCCTGAAAGCCTTTAGCAGAGCTGCAGCCGGGCTGATTTGTTGCTGCATTAAGCCTCGCACGGACAGCTCACTCAAACCCTCTGCGCCCCCCACCCTCTGTCCACAGCACCGTCCTGAACCGGGAGCTGGTGAACCCGGCCTCCATGAAGCAGGCTCTGATCGCCTCGGCCCGCAGGCTGCCCGGGGTCAACATGTTTGAGCAGGGCCACGGGAAACTGGACCTGATCCGGGCCTACCAGGTCCTGAACAGCTACAGGCCTCAGGCAAGGTACGCGTCTCTGCTTACAGGGCAGGCAGCAAACAGGAGCCGGCAGACACACCCCAAAGTGAACTGTGGAAGAGACCCGCCCATAGAAAACACATACAAACATATAAAACACATAAAAGGCATACAAGACATATAAAAAACACGTAAAACGCATGAAAAACGCAAACCATATCAAATTGATACAGAAACACATACAAACACATTAAAAAACATATAAAACACAGAAAAACATACAAACACATCAAAATGCATAAAACACATACAAAACGTATACAAAAATGTACACAAATACGTACAAAAACGCATACAAATACACATAAAAACACAAAACATGAAACAGATACAGAAAAACATACAGAACACAGATATCATGCACAGATTTTAGAAGCCATATTTTCTTAATAATGTCTCAATAATCCCCTCTAATTAACCTCTAACTGCTCCCCCCAGCCTGTCTCCCAGCTACATCGACCTGACGGAGTGTCCCTACATGTGGCCCTACTGCTCGCAGCCCATCTACTACGGGGGCATGCCCACCATCGTCAACGTCACCATCCTCAACGGCATGGGGGTCACCGGCAGGATAGTGGACAAGGTGAGCTGCCCCAGGAGGCTCTGCCCCCCCCCCTCTGTGGAGCGAGGCTCACCGTGTGCTCTCCTCTCCCCCGTCCAGCCCATCTGGCAGCCGTACCTCCCGCAGAACGGCGACCACATGGACGTGGCCATCTCCTACTCCCCCGTGCTGTGGCCGTGGGCTGGATACCTGGCCGTGTCCATCTCCGTGGCCAAGAAGGCCGCGTCCTGGGAGGGCGTGGCCCAGGGCCACGTGATGGTGACGGTGGCCTCGCCCGCCGAGAACGACGTGAGCTCGCTTTTCCCAAGCCGATTCAGCCCTGTGTGTGTGTGTGTTATGGAGGCTGGAGGGGATCTGAGATTTAGAGATGTGCAAATCCCAGCCTGGATACCAGATGTGTCCAGTTTTTCTGTGGACACAGGCTGCTTTTTCAGTCATTTGCAACCAGTCTGTGCACTGGAAACAGACCCCTCTTTTTTTTAGCTATTGGACATATTAAATTACCTGATTTTAAACCTGATTTGAGCTGAATTTGCTGCAGTGGAAGAATTTTCTAAATTTGAAAGGCCTAGCAACTAGATTTGACATTTAAAGCAGTCGGCATTTGGCTTCCTGAAGGTCTTTTAGAGTTTTTCTTTGGACCCAGGCTGCTTTTTCAGTCATTTCCAACCAGTCTGTGTTCTGGAAACAGAGCCCTAACTCAAGGGATGAGGCAGTGTGGACAGAGGAGGGAGTCACAGGCAGCAGCAGCATCCCGAGCAGAGCTTTGGGACATTAGAGCTGTTCCTGGAGACTCCTTAAAGAGGAGAGGCTCCAGAATAAAGGAGCTCTGAGCAGAGAGGAGGCTTTCAACTGCCTAAAACTGGGACAAATGTCTGTCCGCTGTTTGCAGTCGGAGGTCGGAGGGGAGCTGACGTCCACGGTCAAACTGCCCATCAAGGTGAAGATCGTGCCCACGCCGCCCCGCAGCAAGCGAGTTCTGTGGGACCAGTACCACAACCTGCGCTACCCGCCGGGCTACTTCCCCCGAGACAACCTGCGCATGAAGAACGACCCGCTGGACTGGTGGGTTTGGCTCCGCCCGCCGCCCGCCGCCATCGGCCGGGAAGGTGCTGAGTGTGTCCTGTCTGTTCCCAGGAACGGAGACCACATCCACACCAACTTCAGGGACATGTACCAGCACCTGAGGAGCATGGGCTACTTCGTGGAGGTGCTGGGGGCCCCCATCACGTGCTTCGATGCCAGCCAGTACGGTAGGAGAGCAGAGAGCAGAGGGGCGGAGCCAGCCAACAGCCGGAGGCCCAGGCTTTAATGGTTGACCGCCCCCCCTGCCCCCCCGCAGGCACGCTGCTGATGGTGGACAGCGAGGAAGAGTACTTCCCAGAGGAGATCACCAAGCTGAGGAGAGACATCGACAACGGGCTGTCGCTCATCGTCTTCAGCGACTGGTACAACACCTCAGTGATGAGGAAAGTCAAGTTCTACGACGAGAACACCAGGTAGGAGGCTGCCGCCGGCCGGTCCCAGGCCTGATCAGAGGCCAGTCAGAAGCCAATCAGAGGCCAGTCTGCAGACTGGTCAGAGGCCGGTCCGAGCCCCAATCAGAGGCCAGTCAGAGGCTGGTCCGAGGCTGAGCCACTCTGGGCCAAACACGGCGTGAAGCGCTCAGCTTTTGGGCGCCGCAGAAGCTGGGCAGCTTTCTGGGCTCCGATTGGATGACTGGCTTCCTCCCTGTATCTGTATTTATTATCCCGCCTATGCTCCACACCTGGTCGTATTTCAGCCCCTGAGACCGTTCGTCCCCCATGAAGCACGACGGCCCCGTCGCCCCCCCAAAGCCGCTCCTGTAAATCACAGACCTAATAAACGCTGAGAATAAAGATGTGCTGACTCCAAAGGCCGCGCGTGTTTTATGCTCCCGACTCCTTTTGGAGTGAGTTTGAATCTGCCGAGTCAGCGCTTCGCCCGCAGACAGCCGGAGAAAGGAGCGGAGGCTTTTTGACGGATGGCGAGCAGCTCAAACTTTAGGAGCGTTTGTTCGACGCTGCGCCCCGATTGGCCGCTCCCTGACTGGCCAGGACTTAGTCCAGGATTACCCACAAGATTCTGCGCCTGATTTTTAGGTTCCAGAGAGAGTCTGAAGGTGACTTATGACACTTTCTTGGATGGGAGTTTAGTCTGGGTTTAGGGCCGAGTGTCAGCCATCCGTCAGGGGGCTGCTTTCAGCAGGAGCTTCATGGGGTTATAATGATGGCAGCTTTATTTATGCCTCCTGCTGCTGTAATGGCTGTCATACATCACAACTTTTCAGATTCAGAGCTCCTGGTGGGGAGATAACCGTTACTCAGCCGGCCCCATTCATTCCCCGCCCGAGCCGCTGCGGCCTCCGGAGAGCGGGAGGCTTTAAAAACGCCAGGATTCAGTCTTTAAGGCTGCCAAACATTATCGCCGAGCAATTTGGTTTTAACGGACTGGAAATGGGTCATTTTCTGTGGGAGCTGCTGTTTTGTCTTGGGCCAATCAAAGAGAGACTGAGCAGGAAAACCTTTTTTAATTGATTTATTGATTTATTTTTTCTATGACTTCGACGTTGGAAATTTACTTTCACTTCGGATGTTGGATCATAGGTAGAGCTTCGGCTGTACTTGGAGTTTTTCCTTCTTTCTTATTGGTCCGTCACTTAGTACTTTTTCGTTGTACTATTTGCAGGTCACAGACACTGAGAGCACCCCTGCAAATCCCTTACCGCTTTCTTTTTGGCTCTGCTGCTGTAACGTGTGGATATCCCCGCTCTGGGGTCATAAAGTCCTGATCTGAGCTGTTATCTGTGTGCTCCCGCTTGCAGGCAGTGGTGGATGCCGGACACGGGGGGCGCTAACGTCCCGGCTCTGAACGACCTGATCTCCGTGTGGGGGATGGCCTTCAGCGACGGGCTGTACGAGGGCGACTTCACTCTGGCCGATCATGACAGTAAGTCAGAGGCCCGGCGACGCCCCCCCCGCTGAGCGCCGCCCATTAAAGGGACATTGTTTATTATTTAAAGTATTTAATTTAATTTATAAATGTGTCCTAATTACCTCAGCAATGATCTGACTTCTCCTCATAAGTGAAAAATTTCCTATTTGTACATACACAGGACGGGTGAGTCCACTGAGGTTTCCATAGCGGTCCGCCATTTTGAAAAACTATAATGGCAGAGAGTGACATAAAGCACTAGTCTGCCTGTCTAGCTGATCCACAACATGTTTTCCTTCAGAGTCACGTGACTGAAATTTCTTTTAAAGCAATTTTAAAAAAATATTGCAATTTTCCTTTAAATTCCAAACCTCATCACCAGAGAAAACTCCATGATGTGGAAGTCATGCTGTCATTACTTCTTGATGCCTGACGGCTACCGTAGCTAGAAAACGGAGGCGCTAGAGAGCAGATTGGTTAGGATGCAGGACATAGTTTCACCGTCAGATGGAGGAATTCTTACTCCGTGTCCCTTTAAACGCCTGTCTCCCTCAGTGTACTACGCCTCGGGCTGCAGCATCGCCCGCTTCCCAGAGGACGGGATCGTCATCGCCAAGAACCTGAAGGACCAGGGTAAAGCTAATGCTAAAGCTAACGCTAACACCACCGCTGCCTCTCTGCCCGTCTGAGCGTTCTGACCGCGGCCGGCCTGTGCTGCCTTTACAGGCCTGGAGGTGTTGAAGCAGGAGACGGCCGTCGTGGAGGGCGTTCCCATCCTCGGACTGTACCAAACGCCCTCGGACGGCGGGGGTCGCATCGCCCTGTATGGGGATTCGAACTGCATAGACGACAGCCACAGGCAGAAAGGTGCCGCCCCCAGGCTCCTCCTCCTCCCGGGCCAGCCGGGTTCAGCCCTTTTCTGCCCCCTGGCTCATGTGTCGGCCTCTCTCTGTGTTCCCGCAGACTGTTTTTGGCTCCTGGATGCCCTGCTGCAGTACACCTCCTACAGCATGACCCCGCCCAGCCTCAGCCACTCCCACAGCAGGGTGGCCCCCCCCACGGGGGCAGACCGCCCGCTGCCACAGAGGCTGGAAGGTACTGAGAGATGAACCCGGATCCTGCCCGGTCTGGGGACCCGTTTACCAAACGGAGGGAGACCTGGTCTGTGTCCTGTACTCAGGAAAACCCACTGACCAGTAACCCCCCCCAGCTTCTGGCTGGGGGTCCAGTCTGATTCCACAGCCTTTAGTCTAGTTTATACAGCAAAAAACAGACATTTCCACAAATGATTCTCTTTGTATTTTCAAATAAATGCAGGTTTGCCTGTGAGATAAAAGGGAAACACAGACTCTTGAAACGGTTCAAAAGGGTTCAAACTTCATCTAAGTGGGATGGTTGTGAGAAGTGGGTGCTTTGTGGAATGTAGCAGGTTTTACAGAAGCTCAGGTTTCTATTGTCGTCTAGTGGGAGGATGTCTGGATTCAGGGTCTGTTTTTGGATGACGGGTTATTTGCCGGTCGGCAGCCTGTGCCTCACGCTGTCCTGTCCTCCTCCAGGAAACCACCTCTACCGCTACTCCAAGGTTCTGGAGGCCCACCTGGGGGACCCGAAGCCCCGCCCCCTGCCCGCCTGCCCCCACCTGTCCTGGGCCAAGCCGCAGCCCCTCAACGAGACGGCGCCCAGGTGAGCGAGCCGAGCCCGAGCTGCTGGGGGGGGGCTCTGAGTCCTGGGGGGCAGGGGGGGGGGAAAGCATCTCACATCTGGACTCTGCTCTGTCCGCAGCAACCTGTGGAAGCACCAGAAGCTGCTCTCGGTGGACCTGGACAAGGTGGCGCTGCCCAACATGAAGGCCTACCGGCCCCAGGTCAGGCCTCTGTCCCCGGGGGAGAGCGGGGCCTGGGACATCCCCGGAGGTAACAGCGCCCCCTGAACCCCGCTTTACTTCTGCTGCACCATCCTCCTCATCATCACTTACGGATGAGATCTATTGGATTTAACATGTTTGGACATTTTTGTTTTCTGTGTTCTGCTGCTGATCAATAATTCAAAGATGGAATGATCTTACACGGTATAAATTAGCTTTTGAGCCGCTAAATGAGATGTGAGTGTGAAACCCTTATGGTAGTTTTCTGTAGGTGAGGGCTGCCGTATCAGCAGGTTAGCACTTTCATTCTACACAAAGTCACATTTCATTTAGTTTTTCAGCACAGATCCTAAGATTCCTACTCTATGTTGGTCTGTTCTTAAAGCCTGAAGAGTCCAGTTCAGGAAGCTGGAGGTGAAGTTTTCTATTAGATGTTTGGCCTCTGATCCAAGAAGCTTCTTCAGCTCTAACTGATGGTGAACCTGACTCTGCATTTTTATTCATTGTTTTGCCGCTCCTTTATTTTTATTTTTTTTCTTCTTTCACTTATTTTTGGCCGTTTAGGGACCAGAGCCACCTTTGGTTTCCCCTAATTGTTTAGCTCCACCTACAGTATATTGACCTCAGAGCTCCACCATCAGTTAGAGCTGAAGAAGCTTCTGGATCAGAGGCCAAACGTCTAATAGAAAAGTTGCCTAAACTGCACTTTTCAGGCTTGATAAGGATGATGAGGATCCTCACAGACGTCTGTTCTCTAAACATGAAAAAGGGCATTTGTCACAGTTGATTAGACTCACTCCACCACAGCTGGCTGAGGCCTTGATAGGGGACTCTGCACACTTAGACACCATGTGACCCTCAGCTCTGCCCCCCCCCCCTCAGGGATAATGCCGGGCCGCTACAACCAGGAGGTGGGCCAGACCATCCCCGTCTTTGCCTTCCTGGGGGCCATGGTGGTGCTGTCCTTCTTCGTGGTCCAGCTCACCAAAGCCAAGAGCAAACCCAAACGCAGGAAGCCGCGCATCAAGCGCCCCACCTACCTGCAGCAGCAGCAGGCGGCGGCGGGGGGGGGCAAGGCGCCCGCCGTCTGAGCGCCGTCTGGACGCCACCGCCCCGGTCCTGTGCCTCTTTGTGTGGACCAATGGACAGAAAACACACACCTGGACCTGAACACGCCCCCGCCCACCCCCCCTCCTCCTTTACGACCAAACGCCTTCTTTACTAATGAACATCTGACTTTAATATTTATTGAATTTGTTTGTACAGCCGGAGGGCAGCCGGGTCAAAGGTCAGGCGGAGTCCGCTGCGGGGTGATCCTGAGTCGTGCCCACCTCTGTGTCTTTTCATTGTTTTTATATTTTCTATGATGAACGGCCTGCGCAGGCCGGCTGCCGCTCACTCAGTGTCGCCCACGGACTCCCCAGATATATCTCATCCATTAAAAAGCATTACCAAAGTTCCCTGGGCTGCTTTCTTCAGGAAAATGGTCAAAGGTAAGGCCACATGTTTGGTTTTGAACCAGATTTTAACAGTAAATCTGAGGACAAAGGCTTTGAGTTAATAATCATAGATAATACGTTTTATTAGAAGGTGCCTTTCTCGACACTCGAGGACAAAGATACACAAAAATGCATTAAAAGAAACAACAATAAAGATCAATAAAATAGACAGAGGCAATGGCCATATCAATAGGCCTCAGAATGAAAAGGCCATCTTAAACAGATGTATTTTGAGTTGTGATTAAATTTGGTGCAGCAAGTCCATCTGAGAAGATTTTGAATATTTTCCCTCATTTTTTAGCTTCATATGATCCAGTCATGTCAGTCCTAAAAGGCAAGAGATTGTAGATTTTTTTCCTCTCTAAAGCAGGAAGCACAAACGTTCAGCGTTTGAAGCAGAACCCATCCGATGGTTACAGGTATTAACCCTAAACTGGTTCAGTTCCCCGGCAGCTGCTGGGAGGTGAGCTGAGCAAAAGGAGGAGACCGGCCTGTGACTCTGCATCTGTCCGTTAAAATTCTTTCTGTGATCAGAGGGCGGGTGGGCCCCCCCCCCCCCCCCCCCCCCCCCCTCGGGGTCAGGGGAGGCTGTGGGCTGAATCCAGCGATGCGGGCTGATTTCATTAGAGGCGATGTGTGCCGGTGTGCTCAGAGTCTGAGCTTTGGCTCCTTATCTGAGCCTAAGCACCAGATCGGCCTGTGAATCTGTCACCTGTCCGCCTGGATGACGGCACCACTCGCCGGCTAATCTCCGCCGGACCTTGGGAAACTGGGAAATGACCCCGGAGCCAGCTAGTCCCGCTAACAAGATTTGGGAAAGCCGGTGGTGAGTGGAGGTCACATGCCCTCTTTCCCTCCGAGGTTCCCAGATGGAGGGACTTCCTTTTCGGCCAACCAGGTCACCTGGAAGGAACAAGGCGGCGGCGGGGAGCTGAATTCTTCTGTCCCATGAGGCTGTCCTGTACCACTCGTCCTGCTCACATGTCCCACAGCCAGCCGGTGGCCCGTCCGAGTTTTACAGTTTTTTTTTTTTTTAGAGTTTCTCTGAGCAGAACAGAGTAAGAAGCGTCGGCTCTTTTCCAAGTTTTAGAGCTGAATCCAACAAAACTACGATCAAATTAAGCACAGATGAAGAAATCTTGGCTGCTTCCACAGGAACTCACAGAGTTTGAGCAGCAAGTCTGAGCATCTCTGCACCATCTCTAGCAGCTCAGAGGTCAAAGGTCAGGGCAGCCTGAGCAGGTGGGTCCATTTGGGCTGGAGGAGAAAACTTAAGCTGGTAGCTGGGCTCAAGTCTGAACAAAGAATCACAGAAAGCAAACATTGCATTTAAACGCATCTCCAAAATCGCTTTCTTACTAAAAAATAAACAAATATTGTTGGATTTGAATTTAAGCTTAAGCCGAATTGTTAAGAATTATTTAAAACACGACTCGGCAGCAAAGCTGATTATTTAGAAAGTATTTTCATTATGTTTGTTTTTCCTTCTGCCTCCTCTCTTTCCCCTCAGAGCTGGAATCTGTTGCTCTCTCACGCACTGTACAGCAGGAAATTGATTCCTCCTCCCCACCTCCCCCCTAATTTTCATCCATGAAATTAAAAATCAGAAACCCATTTTCAGAGGCCAACTCGAGCAACACTGACTGCTGCGTTTCTTCTCAGGCGTTTGTCGAGCACTCGTTTTTTTTCTGCAGAACGATGGACCGAAGGCGGCCGACAGCAAAACACGGCCAAAGCTTTGACAGAACAGCAAAACCTTTTCCTTTGTTCTCCGGCTTGCTTTTGCTATCAAAACAAGCAGAAAAGACAGAATGGGACCAGTTCCTGAGCTTCATCTCTTCTGCTGCCACTAGACCAGTAGCTTTCCCTAAAAGCTAAATGGGTTCACTTTGGTTATGGGGATGTGGTGGCACTAGACACTTAGGCTTTTCTGAGTAATCTGAGTAATCAGTTCACTCTCAGTTTTCCCCCTGAGGACGGTTTCTGCTCCATCAAATTATGTTACAGGTGTAAAATGCCTGTATCAAACAATAATTGCCAAGGCTTATACTACAGGAGCATAGATCAGTGACTCCTTAAAACATCTGAGGAAACTGGACCAGTGGAGGACAGAAGAAGAAGAGCTGGGCCTGAAAAACTCTCAAATCCAGCAGATGAAGAGGACCTGAAAGTGAGGTCCTTCAGAAAGAGGAGCAGATCCAGCAGAGAGCTGAACAGGAGCTGAGAGCTGCATCTGGACCTCCAGCTGACCATCTCCTGAAAGGACACACAGCCGGAGGAGAAATCATTCACTTTCACTTTTCTCTGTTTTTATCTTTATTTCCAGTTTTATGTTTGTCTATTCTTTGCTCTACACTTCACTGCATACATCCTGTGCTTTAAATCCTTTATCCAAACAACAGTAACATTTATTTGAACATAAAACATTTAATTTAAAGCTCAAAAAAACGCAGGTTGCACGATTTGCAAACTTCATCCGTAAAGGAAAGACGCAAAAAAGTTTAGTTTCCGAGCCGTGCTGGAAGGCAGCAGCTTCCCTCCCCTCCCCTGTCCTCCCATCCCCTCCCCTCTCCTCTCCTCTCCTCCCCTCCCCTCCTCCCCCCTCCAGCCGCCTCTCCCCGCGCCCCGGCCGGCCGCGGGTCCTCAGAGTGCCTCCTGGCGCACGCTGCGCTCCGCCGGCTGGATCATGGAGGAGTTGGCCAGAGAGAGCATCAGCCTGCTGGCGTCAGCCTCCGCCAAGCCGCCGCTGGACGCCGGGCCCCGGCTGGGCTCCACGGGGGCCGTCTTCATCATGCTGAAGTCCGCCCTGGGCGCCGGGCTGCTCAACTTCCCCTGGGCCTTCGAGAGAGCCGGGGGCGTGCGCAGCGCCGTGACCGTGGAGCTGGTGAGCGCGGCTCCGGATGCCCTGATCGTGGAGGTTTTTTTTGGCTCAGATCGGTCCAGATCTGCTCCAGCTGACCGGAGGGCCTTTTCCACTGATATTTACCTCTCACTTTCGATAAGGATTTAATCACCAGAGGATCAGAGGAAGCGTCACAGGTTTCTGGCTGCTCTCCTCACTAACTTCCAGTCTGTAAACAGGTAGTTCAGATCAAATGTCCAATGCAAGCTGCTTAGAAATGGACAAATTCTGGGTTAGAGGTGGATCAAAGAGTTACCTCCCTCTATTTTCTGTGTGAGGAGCAGTCAGCTCCCCAGCTAATGGTATTTATAATTATTCATAATTCCATTTGGTGCCACTGAAGTGAAACCAGATAAAAGTTTCTGGCCAGGAGGGAAGTCTCCCTCCTGTTTGGAGGTCTTTTCCTCCTTCCTCAGCAGGCCTGTGCAGAGCTTTGAGGAGATCTAGTCCTTCACAACCAGCTGCCCAGAAGCAGGAAAACGCCTGAAACTGCAGCCTGAAGCGCCACGAAACGCTTCCCAGCTCAGATCGCTGCTCTAAAAGGAGGAAAAAACGCCAGCTTTTCACTTCAAACGCTTCCTGAGCAACCTGGGGGCTTAACAGCATCCTCCGTCCCCCGCGTGAGGAGGACCCCCCCTCCTAACCGGCCTCTCTCTCCCCAGATCTCGCTGGTCTTCCTGGTCAGCGGCCTGATCATCCTGGGCTACTCGTCCTCCATCAGTGGCGGGGCCACCTACCAGGCGGTGGTCAGGCAGCTGTGCGGGCCGGCCATCGGCCAGCTGTGCGAGCTCTGCTTCGTCTTCAACCTCTTCATGATCTCCGTGGCCTTCCTGGTGGTGGTGGACGACCAGCTGGACAAGCGTGAGTCCCGGGGTGGCCCGCCCTGGCCCCCAGAGGCCGGAGCCAGCCCAGGTCAGGTCCCGCAGACGTCTGTAGGGACGCTGCTGACCAGTCAGCCTCCACCTGGAGCGTCCCAGTGCTGCTAGGTCTTTGGGAGGAGTCAGAGGGAGGTGTGGGGTTAGCAGTGTGGGCTCCTGTGTGGGCAGAGAGGGATGCAGATGTGTGTCTGGAGCTGGAGGACGGTGGGGCTGAGGTCCAAAGGCACAAGAGGGTCACTGTAAACAAGTTTTGCATTGTTTTCTTGTTTGTTTTTGACATCATTTTAGTTTTAATCTGCATATAACGGACCGGATAAATGATGAAAAATACATAGGCTAAATTTATGGTTAAAAACAGCAATAAAGTCCCAACTAAAGCTTCTAAACTGAAAGAGAAAATGATGTTTAGCATCATGCTAGCATCAATGGAAAACCAGTAAACTGTAATTGTCCTCAGTCCAAAACCGTCTGAGTTTCAAACCTGTTCTTTATCCAAAAAGAATAGATGAATCATGGAAACAGTAAGAAGTCTTAAGTTTGAGAGCAGATCTGTGGCTCTTCTGAGGTTCTGTGTAATGTGGGAGGTCTGAGCTCTGCTTCCCTCCTGGAGGCTCCTGTTTGGCCCTGGATGTCTCTGGAGGCTACTGGACGCTCCTGGATTCTTCTGGAGGCGCCTGGAGGCTTTTGGAGGGTCCTGGGTTCTCCTGGAGGCACCTGGAGACTCCTGGAGGCCTTTGGATGCCTCTCAGAGCCTCTTAACCTCCTCTCTGCCCCCCTCTGCTCCCCTCTGGCCGGCAGTGTGCGACTCCCTGTACGAGCTGCTGACCGGCCTGTCCCGGTCGGAGGTGCCCTACCAGCTGTACACTGACCAGCGCCTGGCCCTGCTGCTGCTCTGCCTCTTCCTCATCCTGCCCATGTCCGTCTCCAAGGAGATCAGCATCCAGAAGCACATCAGGTTAGAGAGCCGGCCGTTGCTTCGGCTCTTTTTTTTGCAGATTCGGCAGCTTTAAGCCGCTGCCTCGCCGTCCTTCAGTTCTGTGGCTCCCTGCTGTGAATCTGTGTTTTGTGTCCCCTCAAAGCGTCCTGGGCACTCTGGCTGCGTCCTACCTGACGGTGGCCATCATGGTCCGGTACCACACGGCGCCGGCGGCCCGCAGCACGCCGCTGCACTCCGGCGGGTACGTGGAGAAGGTCTCATCAGACCCCATCAGGGTCCATGAGGACCCATCAGGCCCCAGCTGCAGCCTTTAGGAGGCACAGAGCCTCCTGAGCCGACAGTCTATTGGTTTGACAGTTTATCTGCTCAGAAATCAGCACTTTTTTTTGCTAAATCACTCTAAATGTGAGTTTTTTGGGGGGGAAATTGAAAACATTTTGGTTAAACTCCATTGGATTTTGGAAATAGACCAAATAATAAGATATCTTTGATTATTTGGCTTTTTGAAACTGGACTGAAACCAGTAAGGAGAACAAGCCGGTTAAGCAGCTGGAAACGTGTCGAATGAACCCTTTTAACTATTAAAATGAAGCTGGAAAGCTTTGGGGCGGCTTTGGAGGAGCTAAACGCAGGTGCGTTCACCTTTGTTTGGCAGATTGGAGTTCTTCTTTGCTCTCCAAAGCTATCTGACGCATTTGTTTTCTGCCTGTGGGCACCACAGGAGCCAGTTTTATGCTTCCAAACAAGCACTTACAGAGCTAACGGACCCAGTGAAAGTGGATTATTCCACTATTCAGAGAGGGGGACATGCATGGCCACGGAAATTTAACGAGCTGGCTTTAATAAAAAACAAACCAGGTGAAGGTTCATTAAGTCTGGTTTAATAATCGATATGGGAGATGGTTTTGCATGCAGCTGCATTTTCTCAGCTTATCTGAGTCCCAAACTGCTGCATGAGTTTGAATGCATTAAACTCGTCGTCATGACAGAAGTTCTGGGCTTTTTAAGCGGGCAAAACGAGCCGTTTCCTGTGAGTTCTGGGCCCTGCCGGACTGCTGGATGTGGCTAAGCGGCAGCTCGCATGCGGCAGCAGATGCCGGCGACCGGGCCATTAGGGGGTGATGAGCTCCCCTGAAGACGCTCATGACCGACTCTCATTTCCGATGGTTAGGAGTCGGGGGCTCCTGTGCAGATAAGCCAGAGTGTGGATCACACCTTCCACTGAAAAGTCGACTTTCCACAAAGAGAAACGAAACACTCATTCAGCAGAAAATGTCTGAGGAAAAGCAGAAGGCTCGGCCTTCTGGAAATCCTGCTTCAGTCCCCAAAGCCGGGCCTGTAACCCCCTCTGTGTGTGCAGGGCCGGATCCTGGGCCGCCGTCTTCAGCGTCGTGCCAACCATCTGCTTCGGTTTCCAGGTAAGTGACAGCTTCTCATTCTGGGTCTTACAGGCTCGTTCTGGGTCCTAAAGGCTCATTCTAGGTCCTTCTGGGTTCTACAGGCTCATTCTGGGTCCTACAGACTCATTCTGGGTCCTAAAGACTCATTCTGGGTCCTACAGGCTCATTCTGGGTCCTAAAGACTCATTCTGGGTTGTCCTCTCTGTGTTCCAGTGCCATGAGGCATCCATCGCCATCTACAGCAGCATGGAGAACCAGCGGCTGTCTCACTGGGCGCTGGTCTCAGTGCTGGCCATGGTCATCTGCCTCCTCATCTACACCCTCACAGGTCAGCCCCCCCCCCCCCGCCCTTAAGCCCCCCCCCCCACCCCCCCCCCAGCCCCCCCCCCCCCCCCCCCCCCTAGCCTCCCCCCCCCCCCATCGGAGCCGTCCTCCAGCGCCCCCCCGCCCTCCCTCTGCTCTGTTCCAGGCGTTTACGGGTTCCTGACCTTCGGGAGGGAGCTGGCGCCGGACGTGCTGATGTCCTACAGCAGCCGGGACGTTCTGATGCTGGTGGCCCGGCTGCTGTTCGGGGTCTCCATCATCACCATCTACCCCATCACCGTGCTGCTGGGCAGGTCAGCCCCCCCGGCCCTGCCTTTAGAAACGCCCCCGCCCTCAGGCCCCAGTTCGGTGTTTGGAGGCTTTAACAGATTTAAGAAGTGTTATGATAACAGAGGATCTTTAATCAGGATTTATCACACAGTCGGTGTTTAATGCAGCGTGATTGAGGGGTAAAGAGGCCCAAGTTTGTCCACAAATGTGTGAGAAAACCATCAGCGTTCCAGAGGTCTGGGGACACAAAGGGGTCGGAGTCTGCATACTGGCTGGATTTGAGGCGGGGAAAAGACTCCCCGAACTCGTTCTGTGGAAGTCTGGAGTCTCTTTCTGATTTTCATCCTTTGGGTTGTTATGTTTTATGTTTCTGCATTTAGGCGCTTTTATCCAAACCTATTTTTTTTAGCTTTAAAGCTGTTTTTTGGGGTTTAAAACTGCTTTGAGGGCTTTTAAAGCTGTTTTGGGGCTTTTAAAGCAGTTTTAAAGGCTTTTATATTTATGTTTCTGCATTTAGATGCTTTTATCCAAAGTGACTTTCAAAGTAGACGCAATGTTCCAGTTCTCAATAATCAATAAGCACTTTGTAGGTTAGGATCAGGGACCTGAGTTTGATGCGGGTAACCAGGGGTAACCAGGGGTAACCAGGGGTAACCGGGGGTAACCAGTGAATCTCAGGGAACAGATGGGGGATGTGAGACTTTTGGGGCTAATTTAAACCAGACGCGCCGCCGTGTTCTGGCTGACCTGTAGATCATTTGGTTGTCATTTTCAGACTGATGGAAAAAACTTCCAGATGCTGTTTTAGGGTCATAAATCTTTGCCCCCTCCACCCCCGACCAGATCGGTGATCCAGGAGCCGCTCCTGAGCTGTTGGCGGCGGCGTGGCGGCGCGGCGGCGGCGGAGGCGGCGGCCTTCGAGAGGCGCAGCCGCTGGCTGCTGACGGCGGCCTGGCTGGCGCTCACGCTGCTCATCGCCGTCTTCGTCCCCGACATCAGCAAAGTCATCAGCGTCATCGGGGGGATCAGCGCCTTCTTCATCTTCATCTTCCCAGGTGGCGTGCGGCTCGCTGGTGCCCGGAGGGGGCGGGGCTTAGCCCCCTATGGCTAAGGCCCCGCCCCCCTAAGGCTAAGGCCTGTGTCTGTGTGTGCAGGACTCTGCCTGGTGTTCGCCATGCAGACCCAGCCGGTCTCCTGCAGGACCAGGTGAGGAGAGGGGACAGAAATGTAGAAATGTGCTATCCGGCCCCCCAGTGGGAGGTTTGTCCCAAACCAGCAGCAGAATAAACCCCAGGTTGTAGCAGTTCTGCAGCCCAAATTAGGTTTTTAACACAAAAACAGATATGTTAGTCATTAAAAACATTTTGATGATAAGCGACATCATTATTTCTTGTTAAGATGTCAGATTCTGTTTATTTCCTGTCGTTCCCGAACAGAAATGAAAGTTTTAGTGGTCGAATGTTCTGCTTGATGCATTTCTGACTGAGTATGACACCACAACGAGACAAAAAATAACCACAGAGAAGCACGTTTATGTCAGGAAAAACTCAGAACCAAATTAAGACACAAATTAACAAGAAATAAGTAGGAAAAATTACACAATAGATCTATCGTAAAGACACAAAGCAGCCTTGAATGGTCATAAAATGACCACAAAGGGGGAAAATGACAAAAAAACACAAAGAAAAACAGCAGAAAAAGCCTCTGAAAGTTGGGTCAGGAGATCCAGATACTGATACACAGAAGTTTAACCCAGAGCAAGAACAGCTGGAAACTCTGAGGAACTCAATAACCAGAGAAACTGTCAGAGAGGAGAGAAAAACCAGCAGAGGAAGAATAGAAGCTGCTGTCGGAGCACAGAGATGAAGTTTAAGATGATTCTGAAGGAAAATGAACATTTAGCTGCTTCTGTTTGGGCTTTAACTCAGAACAAAACTATATTGTTTAGTTTCAAGCAGCTAAAGTGCTCTAATTAAAAGATAATTCACTGTATGAATGCATAAAGTATGATTAACAATGTTATAGTAAACCTGTTTTTTTGTTTTTCTCTGGGTCTGATGTTCAAACCAGTCATGAGAACAACGTTTTCTTCTAGTTTACTGCAGCTCTCAGCCTGCTGGTTCCAGATTAGTGGGGCTCAGTTTGATTCTGGGGGTAACTGTCTCCTGTCTTCCAGGGTGGCCCTCACCGCGTGGGGGGGGCTGACCCTGCTCTGTGGAGCCTTCATCTTCGGCCAGAGCACCACCATCGCCGTCCTGCAGCTGCTGGGACACATCTGAGCCCCCCCCCGGCCATCCAGATGTTCCCTCCGGCCATCCAGATGTTCCCTCCGGACGGCCGGCGCTCCGAGCCCAGGGCCTCCTGCCCTCTGCCTCATTTCTCAGGTTTTTTCTGTGGTTTCTCACCTCTTCTCCTCTCAGTCGGAGCCCAGCGGACGGGGAGGGAAGACTTACTGTAGATAGATCCTCGGCTGGATTTGTAAATGAAAAAAAAAAAAGCTGTGTTCTCACATTTGGATGCAAAACGTTCCCTTGGCGGCAGAAAGTGTCGCGTGAAGGAAAACCAAGCGATTAAATGTGTTTTTTTGTGTGAATCTGTGGTGGATCTGTGGTGATTTCCTCCCTCCGAGACGCTCTGGAGAACAGGACGATGCCGAAAATATAAAGACAAACCCCAGAATTTTCACTTTTGTAGTTTTATTGAATTGCATCACTCTACATCATCTAGAATTTCACCAAGATATTTTTTAAAGACCAAATATAATACTTGCATCCCTGCAACGAGTCTCTACACTTGAAGAGAAAGCAGTTTTACTGAAACATACATTAAGAATTAATATTTCATTAAACATTGCCATAAAAGTGAAAGTTCATTCTTGTATGCTGTTTTTCTAGTCGTATATATTTCATATAATAGATTTTAGTCTCTGTCTCCTTCATAGCAATACTATAAATGGAAAAAAAAAAAAGAAGTTAAGAAATGCACAAAACCCATTGCGGAGTAGCTCGGCCTAACACTACAGCAAAGAAGTTACTGGACATTCAGTAGACATGCACTCGTTTGAAGGATAGAAAAGGACTCTTTCGTTTGTATGACGAAGCACAGGGTGCACTGAGGAGCGGGAGGATAGAAAAAGAACACAGTCTGTGGGACATTCAGGAATGTATCAGCAGGAAAAAACAGTGTTGGCTTCTCTGACGGGTCACTTATCGCCCGGCCTCCGGTGGAGCTCCAGGGCCACTCCGGGGCCACTCCGGGGTCACTCCGGGGCTCTGGGCCAACGGGCGGGAAAACAGACTCATGCAGTATGGCTTCATGTGTTAGCAGTTTGGTAAAAAAAAAAAGGGGTTTGCAGCCGTCCTGTGGACAGATTTGTTCGCAGCTCAGGGTGAGGTTTGGAGTGCTTCAGAGCTCCGTTTGTTTCTTAAATGTGGGGCAGAACAATCAAGTCGCCTCATTTTTTAAATCCTTTTTTTAAATTTTTTTTAGAGAATTGATTTACTGACACATCCTCAAACAATACACTCCCTCCTCTGTCATCATTGCCTCATCCCTTGAGTTAGGGCTCTGTTTCCAGTACACAGACTGGTTGGAAATGACTGAAAAAGCAGCCTGTGTCCACAGAAAAACTCTGAAAGACCTTCAGGGAGCCCGAAAGCCAACTGCTTTAACTGTCAAATCTAGTTGCCACGCCTTTAAAATTTAGAGAATTCTTCAACTGCAACAAATTGTGCTCAAATCAGGTTTAAAATCAGGTAATTTAATATGTCCAATAGCTAAAACTCAGTCAACTTTAGAGCTTTTACCACCAAAACGTGGACAAAACACTCCTTTGATATTTCATTCCTGTATTTTTTGGCTTCTCTGTCTTATTGATCACAGTCATAAATCTGTTATCACCCCAAAAAGCTGCCGTTTACTGGCTGCTGGTCAAAATGTCCACAGGACGCCTGTGAGAAGCCCGATTAGTTCATCTGTGTGGCCTCTTCCACACCGGCGGTCGGACCAGAGCCCAGAGCTCCACAGAGGGGAGCGGGTTAGCTTTGCACTATAGAAAACACTTTTTAAACCAGTAAACAGTCAAACCACGACTCTCTAAACACGCCGATCATAAACTGTCTGTAAGTCACAATACTCACTGCTTTTTACATTGTGCTTCTCCCGCCGGATTGTTTCTGAGGACAAACAGCGGCCCACTTTCAGCCTTTTGGCGTTTGCCTTTTCTCTCTAACTCTTTCTAATGACACCTTTTTTCTGTTGGAGGCAACAAACTGAGGATGGCTGGTGTATTTATGCAGGTTTTATAAGAAGGAGGTGATCTTAACAGGAGTATTTTCAGACGATTTCAGGGCCTTTCTGCTAATACGATAATCCACATTTAGTATCGGGCGACTGAGCTCCATTTCCTGCTCTCATAATTGTATAAAAGAAGGGAAAAGCTGCTTCTTTACAGAGTGCTGTGTGGACACAAGCCCCTAAAACCAACCGAAGCTCCACCGTGACTCTCCTGTGAGTGGTGTCCCTTCACTTTTGAACGTGTGTTGCTTGATGGGGCACAGAAACCGGCTCAGAAACCGTCACCACAAAGTGACTCTGAGGGGCACCGCGAGGCAAAGCCAGCAGCTCCCGGGAGGAAGAATCAGCCCTTTTCCAGAGTTTCAGGAGCAAAACCTGCCTTTGAAAGGCTTTTCCGGATGTAAAAGAGGTCGAATTTCAGGCTAAAACACCCTGAAATTGAGAGGGAAAGTGGGACAGTCCTGCTTTTGATCCAGATGTGACAGAAACTTGGTGGGAAAAAGCAGAAAATGGCCACAAAGCGTAGGGGGAGTCTCATTTTTTAAATTGATCCTTTTTAAAAGTGAAAGTTCAGCTTCTAACAGAGGGCTTATTTTCCACCTGCTGAGTTTGGCCACCGGCATTTTATGATCAAAACGCCAA
Organism: Menidia menidia; assembly: GCA_907169785.1. Lineage (NCBI taxonomy): Eukaryota > Metazoa > Chordata > Actinopteri > Atheriniformes > Atherinopsidae > Menidia > Menidia menidia. The sequence goes on along the minus strand of CAJRST010019668.1, from coordinate 7,359 downwards.
CATTTGAGCAGCCAAACGCATCTCTGGGCGGTTTTGACTGACTCGTTCTCACATAAAAAGATAATTAACTTTATTTTGAACTTTTCCATCATTTTCTGTGTCTTTTCGAGGGAAATTAAGTGGTGAAAACCGTCTGACGGCCATCAGTTGGTAAACACCTGACAGCTGCCTGACAGCGTCTGGATGTTTCTGTATGAAATTATAGTTTTATCTCTGTTTTTTTTCCTCAACGGGAGCCTCGAAGCCGCTGGCTTCTCCTCGTGGTACCCCCCCCGCACAGGTGATTCCCTCTTTACCGAGAATCTGCTTTCTCATGGCCCCGGCAGCCCCTCTGTGACGCGCTGATGTTTAAGGCTTCGTATTCAGGCGGGTTTTCTGTTACCGATGGCCTCCGTTTGATTCAAGCTAAGTGGGAAGAGAACCTCTAAAGCTGCTGCCACTTCTCAGCCAGGAAAAAACATTTGCACCATAGCACTAAAATATGTCAATAAATACAAATAGAATCAGAGTAGAACAACATTTTCTTATGTACAACCTCTACTGGACTTCCACAGATAACAGAAGCTTTCCAAAGCCGATTCAGACACAAACAGAAGGGAAAAAGGAACCCAGTCCCAAACAATCTGCTCTTCTCCTGTTAAAAAAAGCCTGATGTGACTGTTCAAAGTTTCTACTTCTGTCCGCAAAGTGTTCGGCTAACATAAAGAAGGGTGGTTGGAAAGCGTGGAGGCTTCAGACGTTACTCCCACAGCAGCCCGGCTGAGAAGACGACACCTCTGGGCTCTTTTTGCTGCTCCAAAATGAGATCTGAGCCTGTTTTATGTGACTGCGTTGCACCAAACGCGGCAGAGCTGGAAAACGGCTGTAAGAGGAACGTGTTTATCTCTGTTTGACTGGGAGAAACCTGCAGGCTTCACACCGGTGGAGTTATTCTGAGAGCTTCTCTCTGTTTCGGCCTTCGGGTCTTTCTGTTTTCAGGGCTTAAAAAAAGTCTAACTCAAGTGGATTTCTGCTGAAAAAAACTTTTACAACATGCACCAAAAACGGGGTGAAACCTTTTACAGGTGTTCAGAATTCTTCCTGAAACCGAATATCGAATCAGCACTGAGTCAAATTTGAATTTAATCGAAACAGGATACAAATTGCTCCACTTTCTGAAGTCCTACAGTCGAGTTAATGTCTTTTTCCCTTTTTACTGAAACCACTAATAAGACTCTTCTCAACCCTGTCTGAAGTGGGAATGGCCTCTTCTGTTGGAGCTTTGCTGACACATGTCGGATTGGACTCTGAATGGAGCGTGACGGTGGTTTCCCTCTGTGGCTCCTCAGCAGGAAGCAGCTCTACCAGCGTTACCAAAAACCTGCAGCTAAAATCCGTCTGCCAGGAACAGCTTCCAGGGATAAAAAACCCTTTGAATTTGGTGCAAAGTCATTCTGCATTAAGTCAAAATGACAAATGAACAGAACCCCCTTAAGTGCTTTAAAATGGTGCGTTCGCTGACCCTGGTTTGAGGCTCCGGCTCTGCCGTCGGCGCGGCGCTGAGTCAGCAAATGGCCTCCTGCGCTCGTCTACATTAGTTTGACTGAGCCTGTGATTGAAAAGGAGCGGAATCTGATTTCGAACAGGAGATTTTTGTTGGGGGGGAAAACAGCCTTTTCTGATCTCAATAAACACCTCACAGTCCACACATGGACAGTTTAAACTAATTAGAGAACTTAACAAAACATCCCAACAGGCCGTGGGTGATAACAGTTTTAACAATCTCGATTATTAAAGTCTCAAATGGGCAACAAGTTTGAAGTGTCTTGTTTTGAACGAATTGGACAATACATCATTCCTGCACGGGTTTATTTTCCTCTGCTTATCTTCTAAAGATACAGAGAGATACAAAGACGAATGGCACAGAGAGTTTCAGAATAAGCTTAAAAATTCTCCAGTTTTTAGCTCGTTTTGCCCACCGTGTGGACAAATGCCCTGCGCTGCCCCCAGTGGTCACGTGTATAACGCAGCTCTCTTGTCTTTGATTACAGGCAGCTGTGCTCCTCATCTCAAAGAGGAAAGGACTCCTAACTGGTGGATCAATCTGTTTGTTAGTGTTTGATGTGACGTTTGACAAAAAGTGGGAAAAATGGCTTTTATGAGATTTTCCCAGAGGATGCCCTGGTTCTAAAAGCTGCCCTCTTTTTCCTAAGCTAATATCATCCACCTAAGATCCCGGCCCGGGGAGGTGGGCACTAGGTGGACAGTTGTCAGAGGTTCACGTTTCTGTTTTTCCTGAGTTTGCATGTCGATCTGACAACGGATTCTGCTCAGAGGTGTGGTCTGCTCAGCGGGAGCTGAACGGCCGGGAGGAGCCGGGCTCGGCTTTTGTGGAGAGAAAAGAAGGGAACAAAAACGCTGCATTCATGAACAAACCCAAAGATTCGAAGCGCTACATGAAAAACTCAACCTCAGGGTTCCTGCTACATGACAACCCCCCCCCCCCCCGACTGGCGCAAAGCTACTTAAGACACGATAAAGATCCCAAATCCTGAACCGGCTAAACACAAAGGTGAGAGTCGCCCCGTTCGCTTCCCATCAGCTGATTTCCACTATGTAAACATGTACTTACAAAAAGAGGGGAGGGGTGTGAGGGCTGAGGGGGCAGGGGCAGGTCAGAGGGGAGGGGGGGGGGGGTAAAGAATAGTGGAGTGTCCAGGAGTCTTGGCGTGTAGTTGAGTGTCTTCATGCTCAGTCTCTGTTCACGCTGCACCAGGCGGCTAAAGAGAGAGAAACCACACGGGTGTTAGGATCCCCAGAGCAGCTGCCCTCACCTGATGAGACCCAAACCACTCTGACAGGGAGTTACCGACCAATCAGAGCCCCCTAACCACCATCAACCCCCCCAGGTGACCTCCATGGCCCCCAGCAGGAGGGACCAGAGCCACCTTTGGTTTCCTCTAATTCTTTAGTTCCAACTTCAGTGTATTAACCTGACTCTACATTTTTAATTAAATGTTTTGCTGCTTCTTTTATTTCTTTTTGGTTATTTGTTGCGTCTTTTACTTATTTTTGGTTATTTGTTGCTTCTTTTACTTATTTTTGGTTGTTTTCTTGCCTTTTCCACTTATTTTTGGTTGTTTATCTGCTTTCTCCACTTATTTTTCATAGTTTTTCTACTTCTTCAAACTATATTTTCATTGTTTTGCTGCTTCTTTTACTTCTTTTTCATTTTTTTCCTACTTCTTCAAACTGTATTTTCATTGTTTTGCTGCTTCTTTTTACTTCATTTTCATTTTTTTCTCCTTCTTCCACTTATTTTTGGTCATTTAGCTGCTAACAACCATCAACCCCCCCAGGTGACCTCCATGGCCCCGAACAGGAGGGACCAGAGCCATCTTTGGTTTGCCCCTAATTCTTTAGTTCCACCTACAGTATATTAACCTCAGAGCTCCACCATCAGTTAAAGCTGAAGAAACTTCTTGGATCAGAGGAAAACTTCCCTTCCAGCTGCCTGAACTGGACTCTTAGAGGTGGACCTGGATGACTGAGGACCTCCACAGGTATTTCACTCACCTGGCACGGCCACGGTCGACACGGCCTCCGGCTGGCCCAGCGTGTCCACCTTCACATGCTGGAAGCTTTTGTTGGGGGCCGACTGGAGATGCCTGGAACCAGAGGAGAGGATGAGAGGCGTCTGCGGATCCCCTCCGCCGCTCAGCCCGGCCCTCTAGTTACGGTAAGAGCTGAAATATTAATGGCAGCCGGCCGCGGGGAGCAGAAACAGATGAGCATCTTCCCCTCGGGTCCGCCGGCGTAACTAAACGACGGCGGCGGAGGGGTTCCTCCGGCAGGCGCGTGGCAGTAATGGACAGAAAGCAGCATCTCTTTACTCGGCAATCAGTGATCGATAAGCGCGGGGGCAGGAGGCGGCACGCCGGGCTCCAAAAACCATCTCAGAGGAGCCAGAACGCTGACTCGGAGGTTTTCCCCACCAACATTAGAAACGTGCTCACTCAGTATTGACGTTTCATAACTCCTCAGGCATCGGGAATCGATGGCCTCGCTCTCAGTTGCAGATTTTTGCATCAAACAGATGGGAAAGGAGAACGATATGGACCCCCCGGAGCCCCCCCCTCACCTCTTCCACTCCTCCTCTCCATCCCAGAACTCGTAGATAACGAAGGACAGACCATCCGGCAGACGCACTGCAGTCACACTGGAGCAGAGACAGAAAAGAGAGGTCGGATCTTCTGGAGGCTTCACACTTTTAAGGGCTACTCGGTGTCCTCAGGTGCTGCATTCAAAGACAAAAGCTACACGGGAAAGATCTGGTCATGTGGAAAAGGGGTTTTAATAAGACAAAATACCCATCTGACCCAGAATAAACAGGAATGTGACTAATTTCAAAATGAAAACTAACCAGTTAAGTGAATAACAGGCTACAAAGAGGGACTAGATTAATATATTTACCAAAATGTTAGCTCTATACCAAAGGCATACAGAAATAAAGAGTAACAATCAATGAATGAATCATTCAATTTGAATAAAACTCAGACCTTTTGTGTGGAAACAGCAGATTAAACACACACACAAAGATTCCCATTAATGGGGCTGATATCAAAGGGTCAAGAAAGTCAGATCTCTTGGGGTTATAAAGGTGAAACGCATTAATTATATTTATCTGAAAGGATCAAGGCTATTATCCTGTACATATTCTCAGCTCACTGGTTTCTCCTTTAAAAAAACAGAAAAGAAATAATTTAAATAAAAGTTTGGATCATTTAAAGAGCAGGTTATGAGAATTGTTGAATGGACTTTGCAGCCTAAAATATTGATGTTTGCAGCTCTAATGAAAATGGAAGCTTTGCTTCTTTAAATGTGTCATCGTAGAAAAGTTTTTGTTGTTTGTGTGTGTGGAGTTAAATGGGCTGAGGGGGATTCTTTATTTAATAATAAAGAAGAGAGAGAAGTTTCAGTGTCAGTGAGTCTGTGTTCGTTTAGTTTTAACCTCCTGCTTCTTTGCATTTGGTAATTAAAATGCAAAACTGTGTGGGGAGAGGATGAAATAGGATCAAAATCCTACGATAACACACTTGATGTTTATGTTCTGAACAATTAGATACACATTTATGTGTATCACAAAGGAAGCTGGATAAACTAATGGATTATGGACTGGAAAGGGAATTAAGCGTGTACAGACACACACTTTTCCCCTTATTTTCTTTTTCCAGATTATTTCTTTTAATGTTGTCAACAAAAAAGAACGTTTTTTTCTCTTTCTTGTTCATTCGTTACAACATTCAGCACATATTTAGAGTCTTTTCATGCAGTTTTTTTTAGAGTTATTTCAGTTCATTTGGAGCGGAGTGAAGCGTTGTTTGCTGCAGTTCCCCGGTGAGCCTGTAGGGGGCAGTAGGGGTCCTGCTGGTTACCTCACGTCCTCGCGGGGCTTCTGGAGCTCTGCTGGAGGGTGTAATAAGTGTTAGTGCATGTAACCGCACGTGCACCCTTAAAGATAACGAGCATGGGAGCGGAGACGAAATGAAACTATAAATCACGGATAGTTCAGGAGGTTCAGATCCACGCAGGAGGAGAGACAAAGCCGAGGAGTGGTGCACGGAGGATGGGCCGTTTCACAAATAATGAGCAGGTTTCCTCCACCAGCAAAAGCTCTTTCCCTCATGAATGATTCAGATGAACTACAAACCCTCCGATACCGATGATAAACCTGCTGAAACCAAGAAAAACCGCCAGCTGACCACAGCTAACAGGTCAATACTTGGTCGTCCTCCTGCAGAAAAGCCTGAACTCAGAAGTGAAGCTTTTTTATCTGTGAGAGCAGCAGCTGTTGAATTTCCCACCGGAGCTGAAGTAAACAGAGGGTCAGTGGCGTTCTCTCAGTGGTAAACCTGTTTTCAGACGGCGTTTTTTCACAGTTAATGGCTTCCAACACAACAGGAACCTGGTCAGTGGTAGTGTAGGAGCCATCATGCCCAAAGACCTGTTCCTTTAGACAGAAGAGAACAACCAGCTGCGGCTGGTGGAGATAAAAAGCCTCAGTGAAGAGTTTCCAGTAGCCAGGAGTCGTCTTACGAGGGACTCAGTGTTATATGAGGAGGCTCAAGTCCGAATTAGAAAAGCTGTAATGCAAAATGCAACAAAATAAAGAAAAAATCATCATGCTTATTGATGTTGTTTTAAAAAATTTGATCAGAATTTAGTATAAGGCAGCTGGATGACCCAGCCCAGTCTAAGCCAGTGAGGATCCAATCAAATCCAGTGAATGGAATTAATTCAGAACCAGAAAAAACACAAAAACAAATTGCTCTGAAACTTCACTTTGGGCCAATCCTCCATCCTGAGCGCTTTATTACTCCTAAAAGGAGATAAATAAGAAGAAGGAGAGCCGCCCCGCCGGGGAATCGACCCCAGCGTGACAGCGGGGACTGAGTGACTGATCAGGAATCCTGAGGCCAGAGCAGGAAGTCATCCCTCACCCATCAGAAGTGGAGAGAACCGGGTGGGAGTAACACCTCCAGCTACTCCAATGGAGTCAGTTTCAGAGCACAAAGTAGCTCGACTGGGCTCAACTTTAAGAGGACTTTTTGTCCATTTGCAGTGTTGACCGAGTGCAGGTCAGCACCACCGTCTGGCTGTCGCAAAGTTCGGTTTCTCACCATTTAGTTCAGACTGACAACAGTTAGTTGTTTTTTTTCTGTGACTTGTGAACATGTTTAACCTTAACCCTTTTAATCTTCCTGTTTTTCCCTCTTAGATCACCAGGCATGACCACCGCTGGCTGTAAGAGTGTGTTTCCCTGTTTCCCCCTACTTTTTCTCTCTAAATCATCATTTAGGGGTGTTCAGATGTCCATCTGCCTCTGTCCCCTCTGCTTTTCACCCCCCTGCCCTAGTGGAATAAGTGCTACACAAAAAAAGAAGGAGAGTCAGATCATTGAAGTCACGGCGGGCAGAGCCAGAATGTGACTGGACATTACACACAGCACATTAACTCTGGACTCCTCTCTCCCCCTGAGGCCCTGAGTGGGAGGCACAGGAGGGTTCTGATAGTCCCGGGCACCGTGTCCTGAGCGCCGTATCAGGATTGGGTGATCTGAACCCACCTGGGAGCTGCAGCTTTATCGGGCAGAGTGATGAAACGGAGCAGAGCCCCGTCTGCTTCCCCCTGAGCGATGGGATCTGAGGCCAGGGCGGGAAGCGTGTGAGGCGCTGAATAAAGTGCGAACTGCAGCGAGGTGGTGGCTCGGAAAATGGAGCGCGTTAAATATTCAGAAGGGTCAGGGTGCTGCGGCTGCTGTGTGAGGGGACTTACTGGAAGCAGTCCCTCTGGGCCGAGACGTTCTTCAGGTACTGCTTC
>CAJRST010019557.1:5550-50634 GCA_907169785.1 Menidia menidia | reverse complement strand
GAAGCAGTACCTGAAGAACGTCTCGGCCCAGAGGGACTGCTTCCAGTAAGTCCCCTCACACAGCAGCCGCAGCACCCTGACCCTTCTGAATATTTAACGCGCTCCATTTTCCGAGCCACCACCTCGCTGCAGTTCGCACTTTATTCAGCGCCTCACACGCTTCCCGCCCTGGCCTCAGATCCCATCGCTCAGGGGGAAGCAGACGGGGCTCTGCTCCGTTTCATCACTCTGCCCGATAAAGCTGCAGCTCCCAGGTGGGTTCAGATCACCCAATCCTGATACGGCGCTCAGGACACGGTGCCCGGGACTATCAGAACCCTCCTGTGCCTCCCACTCAGGGCCTCAGGGGGAGAGAGGAGTCCAGAGTTAATGTGCTGTGTGTAATGTCCAGTCACATTCTGGCTCTGCCCGCCGTGACTTCAATGATCTGACTCTCCTTCTTTTTTTGTGTAGCACTTATTCCACTAGGGCAGGGGGGTGAAAAGCAGAGGGGACAGAGGCAGATGGACATCTGAACACCCCTAAATGATGATTTAGAGAGAAAAAGTAGGGGGAAACAGGGAAACACACTCTTACAGCCAGCGGTGGTCATGCCTGGTGATCTAAGAGGGAAAAACAGGAAGATTAAAAGGGTTAAGGTTAAACATGTTCACAAGTCACAGAAAAAAAACAACTAACTGTTGTCAGTCTGAACTAAATGGTGAGAAACCGAACTTTGCGACAGCCAGACGGTGGTGCTGACCTGCACTCGGTCAACACTGCAAATGGACAAAAAGTCCTCTTAAAGTTGAGCCCAGTCGAGCTACTTTGTGCTCTGAAACTGACTCCATTGGAGTAGCTGGAGGTGTTACTCCCACCCGGTTCTCTCCACTTCTGATGGGTGAGGGATGACTTCCTGCTCTGGCCTCAGGATTCCTGATCAGTCACTCAGTCCCCGCTGTCACGCTGGGGTCGATTCCCCGGCGGGGCGGCTCTCCTTCTTCTTATTTATCTCCTTTTAGGAGTAATAAAGCGCTCAGGATGGAGGATTGGCCCAAAGTGAAGTTTCAGAGCAATTTGTTTTTGTGTTTTTTCTGGTTCTGAATTAATTCCATTCACTGGATTTGATTGGATCCTCACTGGCTTAGACTGGGCTGGGTCATCCAGCTGCCTTATACTAAATTCTGATCAAATTTTTTAAAACAACATCAATAAGCATGATGATTTTTTCTTTATTTTGTTGCATTTTGCATTACAGCTTTTCTAATTCGGACTTGAGCCTCCTCATATAACACTGAGTCCCTCGTAAGACGACTCCTGGCTACTGGAAACTCTTCACTGAGGCTTTTTATCTCCACCAGCCGCAGCTGGTTGTTCTCTTCTGTCTAAAGGAACAGGTCTTTGGGCATGATGGCTCCTACACTACCACTGACCAGGTTCCTGTTGTGTTGGAAGCCATTAACTGTGAAAAAACGCCGTCTGAAAACAGGTTTACCACTGAGAGAACGCCACTGACCCTCTGTTTACTTCAGCTCCGGTGGGAAATTCAACAGCTGCTGCTCTCACAGATAAAAAAGCTTCACTTCTGAGTTCAGGCTTTTCTGCAGGAGGACGACCAAGTATTGACCTGTTAGCTGTGGTCAGCTGGCGGTTTTTCTTGGTTTCAGCAGGTTTATCATCGGTATCGGAGGGTTTGTAGTTCATCTGAATCATTCATGAGGGAAAGAGCTTTTGCTGGTGGAGGAAACCTGCTCATTATTTGTGAAACGGCCCATCCTCCGTGCACCACTCCTCGGCTTTGTCTCTCCTCCTGCGTGGATCTGAACCTCCTGAACTATCCGTGATTTATAGTTTCATTTCGTCTCCGCTCCCATGCTCGTTATCTTTAAGGGTGCACGTGCGGTTACATGCACTAACACTTATTACACCCTCCAGCAGAGCTCCAGAAGCCCCGCGAGGACGTGAGGTAACCAGCAGGACCCCTACTGCCCCCTACAGGCTCACCGGGGAACTGCAGCAAACAACGCTTCACTCCGCTCCAAATGAACTGAAATAACTCTAAAAAAAACTGCATGAAAAGACTCTAAATATGTGCTGAATGTTGTAACGAATGAACAAGAAAGAGAAAAAAACGTTCTTTTTTGTTGACAACATTAAAAGAAATAATCTGGAAAAAGAAAATAAGGGGAAAAGTGTGTGTCTGTACACGCTTAATTCCCTTTCCAGTCCATAATCCATTAGTTTATCCAGCTTCCTTTGTGATACACATAAATGTGTATCTAATTGTTCAGAACATAAACATCAAGTGTGTTATCGTAGGATTTTGATCCTATTTCATCCTCTCCCCACACAGTTTTGCATTTTAATTACCAAATGCAAAGAAGCAGGAGGTTAAAACTAAACGAACACAGACTCACTGACACTGAAACTTCTCTCTCTTCTTTATTATTAAATAAAGAATCCCCCTCAGCCCATTTAACTCCACACACACAAACAACAAAAACTTTTCTACGATGACACATTTAAAGAAGCAAAGCTTCCATTTTCATTAGAGCTGCAAACATCAATATTTTAGGCTGCAAAGTCCATTCAACAATTCTCATAACCTGCTCTTTAAATGATCCAAACTTTTATTTAAATTATTTCTTTTCTGTTTTTTTAAAGGAGAAACCAGTGAGCTGAGAATATGTACAGGATAATAGCCTTGATCCTTTCAGATAAATATAATTAATGCGTTTCACCTTTATAACCCCAAGAGATCTGACTTTCTTGACCCTTTGATATCAGCCCCATTAATGGGAATCTTTGTGTGTGTGTTTAATCTGCTGTTTCCACACAAAAGGTCTGAGTTTTATTCAAATTGAATGATTCATTCATTGATTGTTACTCTTTATTTCTGTATGCCTTTGGTATAGAGCTAACATTTTGGTAAATATATTAATCTAGTCCCTCTTTGTAGCCTGTTATTCACTTAACTGGTTAGTTTTCATTTTGAAATTAGTCACATTCCTGTTTATTCTGGGTCAGATGGGTATTTTGTCTTATTAAAACCCCTTTTCCACATGACCAGATCTTTCCCGTGTAGCTTTTGTCTTTGAATGCAGCACCTGAGGACACCGAGTAGCCCTTAAAAGTGTGAAGCCTCCAGAAGATCCGACCTCTCTTTTCTGTCTCTGCTCCAGTGTGACTGCAGTGCGTCTGCCGGATGGTCTGTCCTTCGTTATCTACGAGTTCTGGGATGGAGAGGAGGAGTGGAAGAGGTGAGGGGGGGGCTCCGGGGGGTCCATATCGTTCTCCTTTCCCATCTGTTTGATGCAAAAATCTGCAACTGAGAGCGAGGCCATCGATTCCCGATGCCTGAGGAGTTATGAAACGTCAATACTGAGTGAGCACGTTTCTAATGTTGGTGGGGAAAACCTCCGAGTCAGCGTTCTGGCTCCTCTGAGATGGTTTTTGGAGCCCGGCGTGCCGCCTCCTGCCCCCGCGCTTATCGATCACTGATTGCCGAGTAAAGAGATGCTGCTTTCTGTCCATTACTGCCACGCGCCTGCCGGAGGAACCCCTCCGCCGCCGTCGTTTAGTTACGCCGGCGGACCCGAGGGGAAGATGCTCATCTGTTTCTGCTCCCCGCGGCCGGCTGCCATTAATATTTCAGCTCTTACCGTAACTAGAGGGCCGGGCTGAGCGGCGGAGGGGATCCGCAGACGCCTCTCATCCTCTCCTCTGGTTCCAGGCATCTCCAGTCGGCCCCCAACAAAAGCTTCCAGCATGTGAAGGTGGACACGCTGGGCCAGCCGGAGGCCGTGTCGACCGTGGCCGTGCCAGGTGAGTGAAATACCTGTGGAGGTCCTCAGTCATCCAGGTCCACCTCTAAGAGTCCAGTTCAGGCAGCTGGAAGGGAAGTTTTCCTCTGATCCAAGAAGTTTCTTCAGCTTTAACTGATGGTGGAGCTCTGAGGTTAATATACTGTAGGTGGAACTAAAGAATTAGGGGCAAACCAAAGATGGCTCTGGTCCCTCCTGTTCGGGGCCATGGAGGTCACCTGGGGGGGTTGATGGTTGTTAGCAGCTAAATGACCAAAAATAAGTGGAAGAAGGAGAAAAAAATGAAAATGAAGTAAAAAGAAGCAGCAAAACAATGAAAATACAGTTTGAAGAAGTAGGAAAAAAATGAAAAAGAAGTAAAAGAAGCAGCAAAACAATGAAAATATAGTTTGAAGAAGTAGAAAAACTATGAAAAATAAGTGGAGAAAGCAGATAAACAACCAAAAATAAGTGGAAAAGGCAAGAAAACAACCAAAAATAAGTAAAAGAAGCAACAAATAACCAAAAATAAGTAAAAGACGCAACAAATAACCAAAAAGAAATAAAAGAAGCAGCAAAACATTTAATTAAAAATGTAGAGTCAGGTTAATACACTGAAGTTGGAACTAAAGAATTAGAGGAAACCAAAGGTGGCTCTGGTCCCTCCTGCTGGGGGCCATGGAGGTCACCTGGGGGGGTTGATGGTGGTTAGGGGGCTCTGATTGGTCGGTAACTCCCTGTCAGAGTGGTTTGGGTCTCATCAGGTGAGGGCAGCTGCTCTGGGGATCCTAACACCCGTGTGGTTTCTCTCTCTTTAGCCGCCTGGTGCAGCGTGAACAGAGACTGAGCATGAAGACACTCAACTACACGCCAAGACTCCTGGACACTCCACTATTCTTTACCCCCCCCCCCCTCCCCTCTGACCTGCCCCTGCCCCCTCAGCCCTCACACCCCTCCCCTCTTTTTGTAAGTACATGTTTACATAGTGGAAATCAGCTGATGGGAAGCGAACGGGGCGACTCTCACCTTTGTGTTTAGCCGGTTCAGGATTTGGGATCTTTATCGTGTCTTAAGTAGCTTTGCGCCAGTCGGGGGGGGGGGGGGTTGTCATGTAGCAGGAACCCTGAGGTTGAGTTTTTCATGTAGCGCTTCGAATCTTTGGGTTTGTTCATGAATGCAGCGTTTTTGTTCCCTTCTTTTCTCTCCACAAAAGCCGAGCCCGGCTCCTCCCGGCCGTTCAGCTCCCGCTGAGCAGACCACACCTCTGAGCAGAATCCGTTGTCAGATCGACATGCAAACTCAGGAAAAACAGAAACGTGAACCTCTGACAACTGTCCACCTAGTGCCCACCTCCCCGGGCCGGGATCTTAGGTGGATGATATTAGCTTAGGAAAAAGAGGGCAGCTTTTAGAACCAGGGCATCCTCTGGGAAAATCTCATAAAAGCCATTTTTCCCACTTTTTGTCAAACGTCACATCAAACACTAACAAACAGATTGATCCACCAGTTAGGAGTCCTTTCCTCTTTGAGATGAGGAGCACAGCTGCCTGTAATCAAAGACAAGAGAGCTGCGTTATACACGTGACCACTGGGGGCAGCGCAGGGCATTTGTCCACACGGTGGGCAAAACGAGCTAAAAACTGGAGAATTTTTAAGCTTATTCTGAAACTCTCTGTGCCATTCGTCTTTGTATCTCTCTGTATCTTTAGAAGATAAGCAGAGGAAAATAAACCCGTGCAGGAATGATGTATTGTCCAATTCGTTCAAAACAAGACACTTCAAACTTGTTGCCCATTTGAGACTTTAATAATCGAGATTGTTAAAACTGTTATCACCCACGGCCTGTTGGGATGTTTTGTTAAGTTCTCTAATTAGTTTAAACTGTCCATGTGTGGACTGTGAGGTGTTTATTGAGATCAGAAAAGGCTGTTTTCCCCCCCAACAAAAATCTCCTGTTCGAAATCAGATTCCGCTCCTTTTCAATCACAGGCTCAGTCAAACTAATGTAGACGAGCGCAGGAGGCCATTTGCTGACTCAGCGCCGCGCCGACGGCAGAGCCGGAGCCTCAAACCAGGGTCAGCGAACGCACCATTTTAAAGCACTTAAGGGGGTTCTGTTCATTTGTCATTTTGACTTAATGCAGAATGACTTTGCACCAAATTCAAAGGGTTTTTTATCCCTGGAAGCTGTTCCTGGCAGACGGATTTTAGCTGCAGGTTTTTGGTAACGCTGGTAGAGCTGCTTCCTGCTGAGGAGCCACAGAGGGAAACCACCGTCACGCTCCATTCAGAGTCCAATCCGACATGTGTCAGCAAAGCTCCAACAGAAGAGGCCATTCCCACTTCAGACAGGGTTGAGAAGAGTCTTATTAGTGGTTTCAGTAAAAAGGGAAAAAGACATTAACTCGACTGTAGGACTTCAGAAAGTGGAGCAATTTGTATCCTGTTTCGATTAAATTCAAATTTGACTCAGTGCTGATTCGATATTCGGTTTCAGGAAGAATTCTGAACACCTGTAAAAGGTTTCACCCCGTTTTTGGTGCATGTTGTAAAAGTTTTTTTCAGCAGAAATCCACTTGAGTTAGACTTTTTTTAAGCCCTGAAAACAGAAAGACCCGAAGGCCGAAACAGAGAGAAGCTCTCAGAATAACTCCACCGGTGTGAAGCCTGCAGGTTTCTCCCAGTCAAACAGAGATAAACACGTTCCTCTTACAGCCGTTTTCCAGCTCTGCCGCGTTTGGTGCAACGCAGTCACATAAAACAGGCTCAGATCTCATTTTGGAGCAGCAAAAAGAGCCCAGAGGTGTCGTCTTCTCAGCCGGGCTGCTGTGGGAGTAACGTCTGAAGCCTCCACGCTTTCCAACCACCCTTCTTTATGTTAGCCGAACACTTTGCGGACAGAAGTAGAAACTTTGAACAGTCACATCAGGCTTTTTTTAACAGGAGAAGAGCAGATTGTTTGGGACTGGGTTCCTTTTTCCCTTCTGTTTGTGTCTGAATCGGCTTTGGAAAGCTTCTGTTATCTGTGGAAGTCCAGTAGAGGTTGTACATAAGAAAATGTTGTTCTACTCTGATTCTATTTGTATTTATTGACATATTTTAGTGCTATGGTGCAAATGTTTTTTCCTGGCTGAGAAGTGGCAGCAGCTTTAGAGGTTCTCTTCCCACTTAGCTTGAATCAAACGGAGGCCATCGGTAACAGAAAACCCGCCTGAATACGAAGCCTTAAACATCAGCGCGTCACAGAGGGGCTGCCGGGGCCATGAGAAAGCAGATTCTCGGTAAAGAGGGAATCACCTGTGCGGGGGGGGTACCACGAGGAGAAGCCAGCGGCTTCGAGGCTCCCGTTGAGGAAAAAAAACAGAGATAAAACTATAATTTCATACAGAAACATCCAGACGCTGTCAGGCAGCTGTCAGGTGTTTACCAACTGATGGCCGTCAGACGGTTTTCACCACTTAATTTCCCTCGAAAAGACACAGAAAATGATGGAAAAGTTCAAAATAAAGTTAATTATCTTTTTATGTGAGAACGAGTCAGTCAAAACCGCCCAGAGATGCGTTTGGCTGCTCAAATGTTGGCGTTTTGATCATAAAATGCCGGTGGCCAAACTCAGCAGGTGGAAAATAAGCCCTCTGTTAGAAGCTGAACTTTCACTTTTAAAAAGGATCAATTTAAAAAATGAGACTCCCCCTACGCTTTGTGGCCATTTTCTGCTTTTTCCCACCAAGTTTCTGTCACATCTGGATCAAAAGCAGGACTGTCCCACTTTCCCTCTCAATTTCAGGGTGTTTTAGCCTGAAATTCGACCTCTTTTACATCCGGAAAAGCCTTTCAAAGGCAGGTTTTGCTCCTGAAACTCTGGAAAAGGGCTGATTCTTCCTCCCGGGAGCTGCTGGCTTTGCCTCGCGGTGCCCCTCAGAGTCACTTTGTGGTGACGGTTTCTGAGCCGGTTTCTGTGCCCCATCAAGCAACACACGTTCAAAAGTGAAGGGACACCACTCACAGGAGAGTCACGGTGGAGCTTCGGTTGGTTTTAGGGGCTTGTGTCCACACAGCACTCTGTAAAGAAGCAGCTTTTCCCTTCTTTTATACAATTATGAGAGCAGGAAATGGAGCTCAGTCGCCCGATACTAAATGTGGATTATCGTATTAGCAGAAAGGCCCTGAAATCGTCTGAAAATACTCCTGTTAAGATCACCTCCTTCTTATAAAACCTGCATAAATACACCAGCCATCCTCAGTTTGTTGCCTCCAACAGAAAAAAGGTGTCATTAGAAAGAGTTAGAGAGAAAAGGCAAACGCCAAAAGGCTGAAAGTGGGCCGCTGTTTGTCCTCAGAAACAATCCGGCGGGAGAAGCACAATGTAAAAAGCAGTGAGTATTGTGACTTACAGACAGTTTATGATCGGCGTGTTTAGAGAGTCGTGGTTTGACTGTTTACTGGTTTAAAAAGTGTTTTCTATAGTGCAAAGCTAACCCGCTCCCCTCTGTGGAGCTCTGGGCTCTGGTCCGACCGCCGGTGTGGAAGAGGCCACACAGATGAACTAATCGGGCTTCTCACAGGCGTCCTGTGGACATTTTGACCAGCAGCCAGTAAACGGCAGCTTTTTGGGGTGATAACAGATTTATGACTGTGATCAATAAGACAGAGAAGCCAAAAAATACAGGAATGAAATATCAAAGGAGTGTTTTGTCCACGTTTTGGTGGTAAAAGCTCTAAAGTTGACTGAGTTTTAGCTATTGGACATATTAAATTACCTGATTTTAAACCTGATTTGAGCACAATTTGTTGCAGTTGAAGAATTCTCTAAATTTTAAAGGCGTGGCAACTAGATTTGACAGTTAAAGCAGTTGGCTTTCGGGCTCCCTGAAGGTCTTTCAGAGTTTTTCTGTGGACACAGGCTGCTTTTTCAGTCATTTCCAACCAGTCTGTGTACTGGAAACAGAGCCCTAACTCAAGGGATGAGGCAATGATGACAGAGGAGGGAGTGTATTGTTTGAGGATGTGTCAGTAAATCAATTCTCTAAAAAAAATTTAAAAAAAGGATTTAAAAAATGAGGCGACTTGATTGTTCTGCCCCACATTTAAGAAACAAACGGAGCTCTGAAGCACTCCAAACCTCACCCTGAGCTGCGAACAAATCTGTCCACAGGACGGCTGCAAACCCCTTTTTTTTTTTACCAAACTGCTAACACATGAAGCCATACTGCATGAGTCTGTTTTCCCGCCCGTTGGCCCAGAGCCCCGGAGTGACCCCGGAGTGGCCCCGGAGTGGCCCTGGAGCTCCACCGGAGGCCGGGCGATAAGTGACCCGTCAGAGAAGCCAACACTGTTTTTTCCTGCTGATACATTCCTGAATGTCCCACAGACTGTGTTCTTTTTCTATCCTCCCGCTCCTCAGTGCACCCTGTGCTTCGTCATACAAACGAAAGAGTCCTTTTCTATCCTTCAAACGAGTGCATGTCTACTGAATGTCCAGTAACTTCTTTGCTGTAGTGTTAGGCCGAGCTACTCCGCAATGGGTTTTGTGCATTTCTTAACTTCTTTTTTTTTTTTCCATTTATAGTATTGCTATGAAGGAGACAGAGACTAAAATCTATTATATGAAATATATACGACTAGAAAAACAGCATACAAGAATGAACTTTCACTTTTATGGCAATGTTTAATGAAATATTAATTCTTAATGTATGTTTCAGTAAAACTGCTTTCTCTTCAAGTGTAGAGACTCGTTGCAGGGATGCAAGTATTATATTTGGTCTTTAAAAAATATCTTGGTGAAATTCTAGATGATGTAGAGTGATGCAATTCAATAAAACTACAAAAGTGAAAATTCTGGGGTTTGTCTTTATATTTTCGGCATCGTCCTGTTCTCCAGAGCGTCTCGGAGGGAGGAAATCACCACAGATCCACCACAGATTCACACAAAAAAACACATTTAATCGCTTGGTTTTCCTTCACGCGACACTTTCTGCCGCCAAGGGAACGTTTTGCATCCAAATGTGAGAACACAGCTTTTTTTTTTTTCATTTACAAATCCAGCCGAGGATCTATCTACAGTAAGTCTTCCCTCCCCGTCCGCTGGGCTCCGACTGAGAGGAGAAGAGGTGAGAAACCACAGAAAAAACCTGAGAAATGAGGCAGAGGGCAGGAGGCCCTGGGCTCGGAGCGCCGGCCGTCCGGAGGGAACATCTGGATGGCCGGAGGGAACATCTGGATGGCCGGGGGGGGGCTCAGATGTGTCCCAGCAGCTGCAGGACGGCGATGGTGGTGCTCTGGCCGAAGATGAAGGCTCCACAGAGCAGGGTCAGCCCCCCCCACGCGGTGAGGGCCACCCTGGAAGACAGGAGACAGTTACCCCCAGAATCAAACTGAGCCCCACTAATCTGGAACCAGCAGGCTGAGAGCTGCAGTAAACTAGAAGAAAACGTTGTTCTCATGACTGGTTTGAACATCAGACCCAGAGAAAAACAAAAAAACAGGTTTACTATAACATTGTTAATCATACTTTATGCATTCATACAGTGAATTATCTTTTAATTAGAGCACTTTAGCTGCTTGAAACTAAACAATATAGTTTTGTTCTGAGTTAAAGCCCAAACAGAAGCAGCTAAATGTTCATTTTCCTTCAGAATCATCTTAAACTTCATCTCTGTGCTCCGACAGCAGCTTCTATTCTTCCTCTGCTGGTTTTTCTCTCCTCTCTGACAGTTTCTCTGGTTATTGAGTTCCTCAGAGTTTCCAGCTGTTCTTGCTCTGGGTTAAACTTCTGTGTATCAGTATCTGGATCTCCTGACCCAACTTTCAGAGGCTTTTTCTGCTGTTTTTCTTTGTGTTTTTTTGTCATTTTCCCCCTTTGTGGTCATTTTATGACCATTCAAGGCTGCTTTGTGTCTTTACGATAGATCTATTGTGTAATTTTTCCTACTTATTTCTTGTTAATTTGTGTCTTAATTTGGTTCTGAGTTTTTCCTGACATAAACGTGCTTCTCTGTGGTTATTTTTTGTCTCGTTGTGGTGTCATACTCAGTCAGAAATGCATCAAGCAGAACATTCGACCACTAAAACTTTCATTTCTGTTCGGGAACGACAGGAAATAAACAGAATCTGACATCTTAACAAGAAATAATGATGTCGCTTATCATCAAAATGTTTTTAATGACTAACATATCTGTTTTTGTGTTAAAAACCTAATTTGGGCTGCAGAACTGCTACAACCTGGGGTTTATTCTGCTGCTGGTTTGGGACAAACCTCCCACTGGGGGGCCGGATAGCACATTTCTACATTTCTGTCCCCTCTCCTCACCTGGTCCTGCAGGAGACCGGCTGGGTCTGCATGGCGAACACCAGGCAGAGTCCTGCACACACAGACACAGGCCTTAGCCTTAGGGGGGCGGGGCCTTAGCCATAGGGGGCTAAGCCCCGCCCCCTCCGGGCACCAGCGAGCCGCACGCCACCTGGGAAGATGAAGATGAAGAAGGCGCTGATCCCCCCGATGACGCTGATGACTTTGCTGATGTCGGGGACGAAGACGGCGATGAGCAGCGTGAGCGCCAGCCAGGCCGCCGTCAGCAGCCAGCGGCTGCGCCTCTCGAAGGCCGCCGCCTCCGCCGCCGCCGCGCCGCCACGCCGCCGCCAACAGCTCAGGAGCGGCTCCTGGATCACCGATCTGGTCGGGGGTGGAGGGGGCAAAGATTTATGACCCTAAAACAGCATCTGGAAGTTTTTTCCATCAGTCTGAAAATGACAACCAAATGATCTACAGGTCAGCCAGAACACGGCGGCGCGTCTGGTTTAAATTAGCCCCAAAAGTCTCACATCCCCCATCTGTTCCCTGAGATTCACTGGTTACCCCCGGTTACCCCTGGTTACCCCTGGTTACCCCTGGTTACCCGCATCAAACTCAGGTCCCTGATCCTAACCTACAAAGTGCTTATTGATTATTGAGAACTGGAACATTGCGTCTACTTTGAAAGTCACTTTGGATAAAAGCATCTAAATGCAGAAACATAAATATAAAAGCCTTTAAAACTGCTTTAAAAGCCCCAAAACAGCTTTAAAAGCCCTCAAAGCAGTTTTAAACCCCAAAAAACAGCTTTAAAGCTAAAAAAAATAGGTTTGGATAAAAGCGCCTAAATGCAGAAACATAAAACATAACAACCCAAAGGATGAAAATCAGAAAGAGACTCCAGACTTCCACAGAACGAGTTCGGGGAGTCTTTTCCCCGCCTCAAATCCAGCCAGTATGCAGACTCCGACCCCTTTGTGTCCCCAGACCTCTGGAACGCTGATGGTTTTCTCACACATTTGTGGACAAACTTGGGCCTCTTTACCCCTCAATCACGCTGCATTAAACACCGACTGTGTGATAAATCCTGATTAAAGATCCTCTGTTATCATAACACTTCTTAAATCTGTTAAAGCCTCCAAACACCGAACTGGGGCCTGAGGGCGGGGGCGTTTCTAAAGGCAGGGCCGGGGGGGCTGACCTGCCCAGCAGCACGGTGATGGGGTAGATGGTGATGATGGAGACCCCGAACAGCAGCCGGGCCACCAGCATCAGAACGTCCCGGCTGCTGTAGGACATCAGCACGTCCGGCGCCAGCTCCCTCCCGAAGGTCAGGAACCCGTAAACGCCTGGAACAGAGCAGAGGGAGGGCGGGGGGGCGCTGGAGGACGGCTCCGATGGGGGGGGGGGGAGGCTAGGGGGGGGGGGGGGGGGGGGGGCTGGGGGGGGGGTGGGGGGGGGGGCTTAAGGGCGGGGGGGGGGGGGCTGACCTGTGAGGGTGTAGATGAGGAGGCAGATGACCATGGCCAGCACTGAGACCAGCGCCCAGTGAGACAGCCGCTGGTTCTCCATGCTGCTGTAGATGGCGATGGATGCCTCATGGCACTGGAACACAGAGAGGACAACCCAGAATGAGTCTTTAGGACCCAGAATGAGCCTGTAGGACCCAGAATGAGTCTTTAGGACCCAGAATGAGTCTGTAGGACCCAGAATGAGCCTGTAGAACCCAGAAGGACCTAGAATGAGCCTTTAGGACCCAGAACGAGCCTGTAAGACCCAGAATGAGAAGCTGTCACTTACCTGGAAACCGAAGCAGATGGTTGGCACGACGCTGAAGACGGCGGCCCAGGATCCGGCCCTGCACACACAGAGGGGGTTACAGGCCCGGCTTTGGGGACTGAAGCAGGATTTCCAGAAGGCCGAGCCTTCTGCTTTTCCTCAGACATTTTCTGCTGAATGAGTGTTTCGTTTCTCTTTGTGGAAAGTCGACTTTTCAGTGGAAGGTGTGATCCACACTCTGGCTTATCTGCACAGGAGCCCCCGACTCCTAACCATCGGAAATGAGAGTCGGTCATGAGCGTCTTCAGGGGAGCTCATCACCCCCTAATGGCCCGGTCGCCGGCATCTGCTGCCGCATGCGAGCTGCCGCTTAGCCACATCCAGCAGTCCGGCAGGGCCCAGAACTCACAGGAAACGGCTCGTTTTGCCCGCTTAAAAAGCCCAGAACTTCTGTCATGACGACGAGTTTAATGCATTCAAACTCATGCAGCAGTTTGGGACTCAGATAAGCTGAGAAAATGCAGCTGCATGCAAAACCATCTCCCATATCGATTATTAAACCAGACTTAATGAACCTTCACCTGGTTTGTTTTTTATTAAAGCCAGCTCGTTAAATTTCCGTGGCCATGCATGTCCCCCTCTCTGAATAGTGGAATAATCCACTTTCACTGGGTCCGTTAGCTCTGTAAGTGCTTGTTTGGAAGCATAAAACTGGCTCCTGTGGTGCCCACAGGCAGAAAACAAATGCGTCAGATAGCTTTGGAGAGCAAAGAAGAACTCCAATCTGCCAAACAAAGGTGAACGCACCTGCGTTTAGCTCCTCCAAAGCCGCCCCAAAGCTTTCCAGCTTCATTTTAATAGTTAAAAGGGTTCATTCGACACGTTTCCAGCTGCTTAACCGGCTTGTTCTCCTTACTGGTTTCAGTCCAGTTTCAAAAAGCCAAATAATCAAAGATATCTTATTATTTGGTCTATTTCCAAAATCCAATGGAGTTTAACCAAAATGTTTTCAATTTCCCCCCCAAAAAACTCACATTTAGAGTGATTTAGCAAAAAAAAGTGCTGATTTCTGAGCAGATAAACTGTCAAACCAATAGACTGTCGGCTCAGGAGGCTCTGTGCCTCCTAAAGGCTGCAGCTGGGGCCTGATGGGTCCTCATGGACCCTGATGGGGTCTGATGAGACCTTCTCCACGTACCCGCCGGAGTGCAGCGGCGTGCTGCGGGCCGCCGGCGCCGTGTGGTACCGGACCATGATGGCCACCGTCAGGTAGGACGCAGCCAGAGTGCCCAGGACGCTTTGAGGGGACACAAAACACAGATTCACAGCAGGGAGCCACAGAACTGAAGGACGGCGAGGCAGCGGCTTAAAGCTGCCGAATCTGCAAAAAAAAGAGCCGAAGCAACGGCCGGCTCTCTAACCTGATGTGCTTCTGGATGCTGATCTCCTTGGAGACGGACATGGGCAGGATGAGGAAGAGGCAGAGCAGCAGCAGGGCCAGGCGCTGGTCAGTGTACAGCTGGTAGGGCACCTCCGACCGGGACAGGCCGGTCAGCAGCTCGTACAGGGAGTCGCACACTGCCGGCCAGAGGGGAGCAGAGGGGGGCAGAGAGGAGGTTAAGAGGCTCTGAGAGGCATCCAAAGGCCTCCAGGAGTCTCCAGGTGCCTCCAGGAGAACCCAGGACCCTCCAAAAGCCTCCAGGCGCCTCCAGAAGAATCCAGGAGCGTCCAGTAGCCTCCAGAGACATCCAGGGCCAAACAGGAGCCTCCAGGAGGGAAGCAGAGCTCAGACCTCCCACATTACACAGAACCTCAGAAGAGCCACAGATCTGCTCTCAAACTTAAGACTTCTTACTGTTTCCATGATTCATCTATTCTTTTTGGATAAAGAACAGGTTTGAAACTCAGACGGTTTTGGACTGAGGACAATTACAGTTTACTGGTTTTCCATTGATGCTAGCATGATGCTAAACATCATTTTCTCTTTCAGTTTAGAAGCTTTAGTTGGGACTTTATTGCTGTTTTTAACCATAAATTTAGCCTATGTATTTTTCATCATTTATCCGGTCCGTTATATGCAGATTAAAACTAAAATGATGTCAAAAACAAACAAGAAAACAATGCAAAACTTGTTTACAGTGACCCTCTTGTGCCTTTGGACCTCAGCCCCACCGTCCTCCAGCTCCAGACACACATCTGCATCCCTCTCTGCCCACACAGGAGCCCACACTGCTAACCCCACACCTCCCTCTGACTCCTCCCAAAGACCTAGCAGCACTGGGACGCTCCAGGTGGAGGCTGACTGGTCAGCAGCGTCCCTACAGACGTCTGCGGGACCTGACCTGGGCTGGCTCCGGCCTCTGGGGGCCAGGGCGGGCCACCCCGGGACTCACGCTTGTCCAGCTGGTCGTCCACCACCACCAGGAAGGCCACGGAGATCATGAAGAGGTTGAAGACGAAGCAGAGCTCGCACAGCTGGCCGATGGCCGGCCCGCACAGCTGCCTGACCACCGCCTGGTAGGTGGCCCCGCCACTGATGGAGGACGAGTAGCCCAGGATGATCAGGCCGCTGACCAGGAAGACCAGCGAGATCTGGGGAGAGAGAGGCCGGTTAGGAGGGGGGGTCCTCCTCACGCGGGGGACGGAGGATGCTGTTAAGCCCCCAGGTTGCTCAGGAAGCGTTTGAAGTGAAAAGCTGGCGTTTTTTCCTCCTTTTAGAGCAGCGATCTGAGCTGGGAAGCGTTTCGTGGCGCTTCAGGCTGCAGTTTCAGGCGTTTTCCTGCTTCTGGGCAGCTGGTTGTGAAGGACTAGATCTCCTCAAAGCTCTGCACAGGCCTGCTGAGGAAGGAGGAAAAGACCTCCAAACAGGAGGGAGACTTCCCTCCTGGCCAGAAACTTTTATCTGGTTTCACTTCAGTGGCACCAAATGGAATTATGAATAATTATAAATACCATTAGCTGGGGAGCTGACTGCTCCTCACACAGAAAATAGAGGGAGGTAACTCTTTGATCCACCTCTAACCCAGAATTTGTCCATTTCTAAGCAGCTTGCATTGGACATTTGATCTGAACTACCTGTTTACAGACTGGAAGTTAGTGAGGAGAGCAGCCAGAAACCTGTGACGCTTCCTCTGATCCTCTGGTGATTAAATCCTTATCGAAAGTGAGAGGTAAATATCAGTGGAAAAGGCCCTCCGGTCAGCTGGAGCAGATCTGGACCGATCTGAGCCAAAAAAAACCTCCACGATCAGGGCATCCGGAGCCGCGCTCACCAGCTCCACGGTCACGGCGCTGCGCACGCCCCCGGCTCTCTCGAAGGCCCAGGGGAAGTTGAGCAGCCCGGCGCCCAGGGCGGACTTCAGCATGATGAAGACGGCCCCCGTGGAGCCCAGCCGGGGCCCGGCGTCCAGCGGCGGCTTGGCGGAGGCTGACGCCAGCAGGCTGATGCTCTCTCTGGCCAACTCCTCCATGATCCAGCCGGCGGAGCGCAGCGTGCGCCAGGAGGCACTCTGAGGACCCGCGGCCGGCCGGGGCGCGGGGAGAGGCGGCTGGAGGGGGGAGGAGGGGAGGGGAGGAGAGGAGAGGAGAGGGGAGGGGATGGGAGGACAGGGGAGGGGAGGGAAGCTGCTGCCTTCCAGCACGGCTCGGAAACTAAACTTTTTTGCGTCTTTCCTTTACGGATGAAGTTTGCAAATCGTGCAACCTGCGTTTTTTTGAGCTTTAAATTAAATGTTTTATGTTCAAATAAATGTTACTGTTGTTTGGATAAAGGATTTAAAGCACAGGATGTATGCAGTGAAGTGTAGAGCAAAGAATAGACAAACATAAAACTGGAAATAAAGATAAAAACAGAGAAAAGTGAAAGTGAATGATTTCTCCTCCGGCTGTGTGTCCTTTCAGGAGATGGTCAGCTGGAGGTCCAGATGCAGCTCTCAGCTCCTGTTCAGCTCTCTGCTGGATCTGCTCCTCTTTCTGAAGGACCTCACTTTCAGGTCCTCTTCATCTGCTGGATTTGAGAGTTTTTCAGGCCCAGCTCTTCTTCTTCTGTCCTCCACTGGTCCAGTTTCCTCAGATGTTTTAAGGAGTCACTGATCTATGCTCCTGTAGTATAAGCCTTGGCAATTATTGTTTGATACAGGCATTTTACACCTGTAACATAATTTGATGGAGCAGAAACCGTCCTCAGGGGGAAAACTGAGAGTGAACTGATTACTCAGATTACTCAGAAAAGCCTAAGTGTCTAGTGCCACCACATCCCCATAACCAAAGTGAACCCATTTAGCTTTTAGGGAAAGCTACTGGTCTAGTGGCAGCAGAAGAGATGAAGCTCAGGAACTGGTCCCATTCTGTCTTTTCTGCTTGTTTTGATAGCAAAAGCAAGCCGGAGAACAAAGGAAAAGGTTTTGCTGTTCTGTCAAAGCTTTGGCCGTGTTTTGCTGTCGGCCGCCTTCGGTCCATCGTTCTGCAGAAAAAAAACGAGTGCTCGACAAACGCCTGAGAAGAAACGCAGCAGTCAGTGTTGCTCGAGTTGGCCTCTGAAAATGGGTTTCTGATTTTTAATTTCATGGATGAAAATTAGGGGGGAGGTGGGGAGGAGGAATCAATTTCCTGCTGTACAGTGCGTGAGAGAGCAACAGATTCCAGCTCTGAGGGGAAAGAGAGGAGGCAGAAGGAAAAACAAACATAATGAAAATACTTTCTAAATAATCAGCTTTGCTGCCGAGTCGTGTTTTAAATAATTCTTAACAATTCGGCTTAAGCTTAAATTCAAATCCAACAATATTTGTTTATTTTTTAGTAAGAAAGCGATTTTGGAGATGCGTTTAAATGCAATGTTTGCTTTCTGTGATTCTTTGTTCAGACTTGAGCCCAGCTACCAGCTTAAGTTTTCTCCTCCAGCCCAAATGGACCCACCTGCTCAGGCTGCCCTGACCTTTGACCTCTGAGCTGCTAGAGATGGTGCAGAGATGCTCAGACTTGCTGCTCAAACTCTGTGAGTTCCTGTGGAAGCAGCCAAGATTTCTTCATCTGTGCTTAATTTGATCGTAGTTTTGTTGGATTCAGCTCTAAAACTTGGAAAAGAGCCGACGCTTCTTACTCTGTTCTGCTCAGAGAAACTCTAAAAAAAAAAAAAACTGTAAAACTCGGACGGGCCACCGGCTGGCTGTGGGACATGTGAGCAGGACGAGTGGTACAGGACAGCCTCATGGGACAGAAGAATTCAGCTCCCCGCCGCCGCCTTGTTCCTTCCAGGTGACCTGGTTGGCCGAAAAGGAAGTCCCTCCATCTGGGAACCTCGGAGGGAAAGAGGGCATGTGACCTCCACTCACCACCGGCTTTCCCAAATCTTGTTAGCGGGACTAGCTGGCTCCGGGGTCATTTCCCAGTTTCCCAAGGTCCGGCGGAGATTAGCCGGCGAGTGGTGCCGTCATCCAGGCGGACAGGTGACAGATTCACAGGCCGATCTGGTGCTTAGGCTCAGATAAGGAGCCAAAGCTCAGACTCTGAGCACACCGGCACACATCGCCTCTAATGAAATCAGCCCGCATCGCTGGATTCAGCCCACAGCCTCCCCTGACCCCGAGGGGGGGGGGGGGGGGGGGGGGGGGGCCCACCCGCCCTCTGATCACAGAAAGAATTTTAACGGACAGATGCAGAGTCACAGGCCGGTCTCCTCCTTTTGCTCAGCTCACCTCCCAGCAGCTGCCGGGGAACTGAACCAGTTTAGGGTTAATACCTGTAACCATCGGATGGGTTCTGCTTCAAACGCTGAACGTTTGTGCTTCCTGCTTTAGAGAGGAAAAAAATCTACAATCTCTTGCCTTTTAGGACTGACATGACTGGATCATATGAAGCTAAAAAATGAGGGAAAATATTCAAAATCTTCTCAGATGGACTTGCTGCACCAAATTTAATCACAACTCAAAATACATCTGTTTAAGATGGCCTTTTCATTCTGAGGCCTATTGATATGGCCATTGCCTCTGTCTATTTTATTGATCTTTATTGTTGTTTCTTTTAATGCATTTTTGTGTATCTTTGTCCTCGAGTGTCGAGAAAGGCACCTTCTAATAAAACGTATTATCTATGATTATTAACTCAAAGCCTTTGTCCTCAGATTTACTGTTAAAATCTGGTTCAAAACCAAACATGTGGCCTTACCTTTGACCATTTTCCTGAAGAAAGCAGCCCAGGGAACTTTGGTAATGCTTTTTAATGGATGAGATATATCTGGGGAGTCCGTGGGCGACACTGAGTGAGCGGCAGCCGGCCTGCGCAGGCCGTTCATCATAGAAAATATAAAAACAATGAAAAGACACAGAGGTGGGCACGACTCAGGATCACCCCGCAGCGGACTCCGCCTGACCTTTGACCCGGCTGCCCTCCGGCTGTACAAACAAATTCAATAAATATTAAAGTCAGATGTTCATTAGTAAAGAAGGCGTTTGGTCGTAAAGGAGGAGGGGGGGTGGGCGGGGGCGTGTTCAGGTCCAGGTGTGTGTTTTCTGTCCATTGGTCCACACAAAGAGGCACAGGACCGGGGCGGTGGCGTCCAGACGGCGCTCAGACGGCGGGCGCCTTGCCCCCCCCCGCCGCCGCCTGCTGCTGCTGCAGGTAGGTGGGGCGCTTGATGCGCGGCTTCCTGCGTTTGGGTTTGCTCTTGGCTTTGGTGAGCTGGACCACGAAGAAGGACAGCACCACCATGGCCCCCAGGAAGGCAAAGACGGGGATGGTCTGGCCCACCTCCTGGTTGTAGCGGCCCGGCATTATCCCTGAGGGGGGGGGGGCAGAGCTGAGGGTCACATGGTGTCTAAGTGTGCAGAGTCCCCTATCAAGGCCTCAGCCAGCTGTGGTGGAGTGAGTCTAATCAACTGTGACAAATGCCCTTTTTCATGTTTAGAGAACAGACGTCTGTGAGGATCCTCATCATCCTTATCAAGCCTGAAAAGTGCAGTTTAGGCAACTTTTCTATTAGACGTTTGGCCTCTGATCCAGAAGCTTCTTCAGCTCTAACTGATGGTGGAGCTCTGAGGTCAATATACTGTAGGTGGAGCTAAACAATTAGGGGAAACCAAAGGTGGCTCTGGTCCCTAAACGGCCAAAAATAAGTGAAAGAAGAAAAAAAATAAAAATAAAGGAGCGGCAAAACAATGAATAAAAATGCAGAGTCAGGTTCACCATCAGTTAGAGCTGAAGAAGCTTCTTGGATCAGAGGCCAAACATCTAATAGAAAACTTCACCTCCAGCTTCCTGAACTGGACTCTTCAGGCTTTAAGAACAGACCAACATAGAGTAGGAATCTTAGGATCTGTGCTGAAAAACTAAATGAAATGTGACTTTGTGTAGAATGAAAGTGCTAACCTGCTGATACGGCAGCCCTCACCTACAGAAAACTACCATAAGGGTTTCACACTCACATCTCATTTAGCGGCTCAAAAGCTAATTTATACCGTGTAAGATCATTCCATCTTTGAATTATTGATCAGCAGCAGAACACAGAAAACAAAAATGTCCAAACATGTTAAATCCAATAGATCTCATCCGTAAGTGATGATGAGGAGGATGGTGCAGCAGAAGTAAAGCGGGGTTCAGGGGGCGCTGTTACCTCCGGGGATGTCCCAGGCCCCGCTCTCCCCCGGGGACAGAGGCCTGACCTGGGGCCGGTAGGCCTTCATGTTGGGCAGCGCCACCTTGTCCAGGTCCACCGAGAGCAGCTTCTGGTGCTTCCACAGGTTGCTGCGGACAGAGCAGAGTCCAGATGTGAGATGCTTTCCCCCCCCCCTGCCCCCCAGGACTCAGAGCCCCCCCCCAGCAGCTCGGGCTCGGCTCGCTCACCTGGGCGCCGTCTCGTTGAGGGGCTGCGGCTTGGCCCAGGACAGGTGGGGGCAGGCGGGCAGGGGGCGGGGCTTCGGGTCCCCCAGGTGGGCCTCCAGAACCTTGGAGTAGCGGTAGAGGTGGTTTCCTGGAGGAGGACAGGACAGCGTGAGGCACAGGCTGCCGACCGGCAAATAACCCGTCATCCAAAAACAGACCCTGAATCCAGACATCCTCCCACTAGACGACAATAGAAACCTGAGCTTCTGTAAAACCTGCTACATTCCACAAAGCACCCACTTCTCACAACCATCCCACTTAGATGAAGTTTGAACCCTTTTGAACCGTTTCAAGAGTCTGTGTTTCCCTTTTATCTCACAGGCAAACCTGCATTTATTTGAAAATACAAAGAGAATCATTTGTGGAAATGTCTGTTTTTTGCTGTATAAACTAGACTAAAGGCTGTGGAATCAGACTGGACCCCCAGCCAGAAGCTGGGGGGGGTTACTGGTCAGTGGGTTTTCCTGAGTACAGGACACAGACCAGGTCTCCCTCCGTTTGGTAAACGGGTCCCCAGACCGGGCAGGATCCGGGTTCATCTCTCAGTACCTTCCAGCCTCTGTGGCAGCGGGCGGTCTGCCCCCGTGGGGGGGGCCACCCTGCTGTGGGAGTGGCTGAGGCTGGGCGGGGTCATGCTGTAGGAGGTGTACTGCAGCAGGGCATCCAGGAGCCAAAAACAGTCTGCGGGAACACAGAGAGAGGCCGACACATGAGCCAGGGGGCAGAAAAGGGCTGAACCCGGCTGGCCCGGGAGGAGGAGGAGCCTGGGGGCGGCACCTTTCTGCCTGTGGCTGTCGTCTATGCAGTTCGAATCCCCATACAGGGCGATGCGACCCCCGCCGTCCGAGGGCGTTTGGTACAGTCCGAGGATGGGAACGCCCTCCACGACGGCCGTCTCCTGCTTCAACACCTCCAGGCCTGTAAAGGCAGCACAGGCCGGCCGCGGTCAGAACGCTCAGACGGGCAGAGAGGCAGCGGTGGTGTTAGCGTTAGCTTTAGCATTAGCTTTACCCTGGTCCTTCAGGTTCTTGGCGATGACGATCCCGTCCTCTGGGAAGCGGGCGATGCTGCAGCCCGAGGCGTAGTACACTGAGGGAGACAGGCGTTTAAAGGGACACGGAGTAAGAATTCCTCCATCTGACGGTGAAACTATGTCCTGCATCCTAACCAATCTGCTCTCTAGCGCCTCCGTTTTCTAGCTACGGTAGCCGTCAGGCATCAAGAAGTAATGACAGCATGACTTCCACATCATGGAGTTTTCTCTGGTGATGAGGTTTGGAATTTAAAGGAAAATTGCAATATTTTTTTAAAATTGCTTTAAAAGAAATTTCAGTCACGTGACTCTGAAGGAAAACATGTTGTGGATCAGCTAGACAGGCAGACTAGTGCTTTATGTCACTCTCTGCCATTATAGTTTTTCAAAATGGCGGACCGCTATGGAAACCTCAGTGGACTCACCCGTCCTGTGTATGTACAAATAGGAAATTTTTCACTTATGAGGAGAAGTCAGATCATTGCTGAGGTAATTAGGACACATTTATAAATTAAATTAAATACTTTAAATAATAAACAATGTCCCTTTAATGGGCGGCGCTCAGCGGGGGGGGCGTCGCCGGGCCTCTGACTTACTGTCATGATCGGCCAGAGTGAAGTCGCCCTCGTACAGCCCGTCGCTGAAGGCCATCCCCCACACGGAGATCAGGTCGTTCAGAGCCGGGACGTTAGCGCCCCCCGTGTCCGGCATCCACCACTGCCTGCAAGCGGGAGCACACAGATAACAGCTCAGATCAGGACTTTATGACCCCAGAGCGGGGATATCCACACGTTACAGCAGCAGAGCCAAAAAGAAAGCGGTAAGGGATTTGCAGGGGTGCTCTCAGTGTCTGTGACCTGCAAATAGTACAACGAAAAAGTACTAAGTGACGGACCAATAAGAAAGAAGGAAAAACTCCAAGTACAGCCGAAGCTCTACCTATGATCCAACATCCGAAGTGAAAGTAAATTTCCAACGTCGAAGTCATAGAAAAAATAAATCAATAAATCAATTAAAAAAGGTTTTCCTGCTCAGTCTCTCTTTGATTGGCCCAAGACAAAACAGCAGCTCCCACAGAAAATGACCCATTTCCAGTCCGTTAAAACCAAATTGCTCGGCGATAATGTTTGGCAGCCTTAAAGACTGAATCCTGGCGTTTTTAAAGCCTCCCGCTCTCCGGAGGCCGCAGCGGCTCGGGCGGGGAATGAATGGGGCCGGCTGAGTAACGGTTATCTCCCCACCAGGAGCTCTGAATCTGAAAAGTTGTGATGTATGACAGCCATTACAGCAGCAGGAGGCATAAATAAAGCTGCCATCATTATAACCCCATGAAGCTCCTGCTGAAAGCAGCCCCCTGACGGATGGCTGACACTCGGCCCTAAACCCAGACTAAACTCCCATCCAAGAAAGTGTCATAAGTCACCTTCAGACTCTCTCTGGAACCTAAAAATCAGGCGCAGAATCTTGTGGGTAATCCTGGACTAAGTCCTGGCCAGTCAGGGAGCGGCCAATCGGGGCGCAGCGTCGAACAAACGCTCCTAAAGTTTGAGCTGCTCGCCATCCGTCAAAAAGCCTCCGCTCCTTTCTCCGGCTGTCTGCGGGCGAAGCGCTGACTCGGCAGATTCAAACTCACTCCAAAAGGAGTCGGGAGCATAAAACACGCGCGGCCTTTGGAGTCAGCACATCTTTATTCTCAGCGTTTATTAGGTCTGTGATTTACAGGAGCGGCTTTGGGGGGGCGACGGGGCCGTCGTGCTTCATGGGGGACGAACGGTCTCAGGGGCTGAAATACGACCAGGTGTGGAGCATAGGCGGGATAATAAATACAGATACAGGGAGGAAGCCAGTCATCCAATCGGAGCCCAGAAAGCTGCCCAGCTTCTGCGGCGCCCAAAAGCTGAGCGCTTCACGCCGTGTTTGGCCCAGAGTGGCTCAGCCTCGGACCAGCCTCTGACTGGCCTCTGATTGGGGCTCGGACCGGCCTCTGACCAGTCTGCAGACTGGCCTCTGATTGGCTTCTGACTGGCCTCTGATCAGGCCTGGGACCGGCCGGCGGCAGCCTCCTACCTGGTGTTCTCGTCGTAGAACTTGACTTTCCTCATCACTGAGGTGTTGTACCAGTCGCTGAAGACGATGAGCGACAGCCCGTTGTCGATGTCTCTCCTCAGCTTGGTGATCTCCTCTGGGAAGTACTCTTCCTCGCTGTCCACCATCAGCAGCGTGCCTGCGGGGGGGCAGGGGGGGCGGTCAACCATTAAAGCCTGGGCCTCCGGCTGTTGGCTGGCTCCGCCCCTCTGCTCTCTGCTCTCCTACCGTACTGGCTGGCATCGAAGCACGTGATGGGGGCCCCCAGCACCTCCACGAAGTAGCCCATGCTCCTCAGGTGCTGGTACATGTCCCTGAAGTTGGTGTGGATGTGGTCTCCGTTCCTGGGAACAGACAGGACACACTCAGCACCTTCCCGGCCGATGGCGGCGGGCGGCGGGCGGAGCCAAACCCACCAGTCCAGCGGGTCGTTCTTCATGCGCAGGTTGTCTCGGGGGAAGTAGCCCGGCGGGTAGCGCAGGTTGTGGTACTGGTCCCACAGAACTCGCTTGCTGCGGGGCGGCGTGGGCACGATCTTCACCTTGATGGGCAGTTTGACCGTGGACGTCAGCTCCCCTCCGACCTCCGACTGCAAACAGCGGACAGACATTTGTCCCAGTTTTAGGCAGTTGAAAGCCTCCTCTCTGCTCAGAGCTCCTTTATTCTGGAGCCTCTCCTCTTTAAGGAGTCTCCAGGAACAGCTCTAATGTCCCAAAGCTCTGCTCGGGATGCTGCTGCTGCCTGTGACTCCCTCCTCTGTCCACACTGCCTCATCCCTTGAGTTAGGGCTCTGTTTCCAGAACACAGACTGGTTGGAAATGACTGAAAAAGCAGCCTGGGTCCAAAGAAAAACTCTAAAAGACCTTCAGGAAGCCAAATGCCGACTGCTTTAAATGTCAAATCTAGTTGCTAGGCCTTTCAAATTTAGAAAATTCTTCCACTGCAGCAAATTCAGCTCAAATCAGGTTTAAAATCAGGTAATTTAATATGTCCAATAGCTAAAAAAAAGAGGGGTCTGTTTCCAGTGCACAGACTGGTTGCAAATGACTGAAAAAGCAGCCTGTGTCCACAGAAAAACTGGACACATCTGGTATCCAGGCTGGGATTTGCACATCTCTAAATCTCAGATCCCCTCCAGCCTCCATAACACACACACACACAGGGCTGAATCGGCTTGGGAAAAGCGAGCTCACGTCGTTCTCGGCGGGCGAGGCCACCGTCACCATCACGTGGCCCTGGGCCACGCCCTCCCAGGACGCGGCCTTCTTGGCCACGGAGATGGACACGGCCAGGTATCCAGCCCACGGCCACAGCACGGGGGAGTAGGAGATGGCCACGTCCATGTGGTCGCCGTTCTGCGGGAGGTACGGCTGCCAGATGGGCTGGACGGGGGAGAGGAGAGCACACGGTGAGCCTCGCTCCACAGAGGGGGGGGGGCAGAGCCTCCTGGGGCAGCTCACCTTGTCCACTATCCTGCCGGTGACCCCCATGCCGTTGAGGATGGTGACGTTGACGATGGTGGGCATGCCCCCGTAGTAGATGGGCTGCGAGCAGTAGGGCCACATGTAGGGACACTCCGTCAGGTCGATGTAGCTGGGAGACAGGCTGGGGGGAGCAGTTAGAGGTTAATTAGAGGGGATTATTGAGACATTATTAAGAAAATATGGCTTCTAAAATCTGTGCATGATATCTGTGTTCTGTATGTTTTTCTGTATCTGTTTCATGTTTTGTGTTTTTATGTGTATTTGTATGCGTTTTTGTACGTATTTGTGTACATTTTTGTATACGTTTTGTATGTGTTTTATGCATTTTGATGTGTTTGTATGTTTTTCTGTGTTTTATATGTTTTTTAATGTGTTTGTATGTGTTTCTGTATCAATTTGATATGGTTTGCGTTTTTCATGCGTTTTACGTGTTTTTTATATGTCTTGTATGCCTTTTATGTGTTTTATATGTTTGTATGTGTTTTCTATGGGCGGGTCTCTTCCACAGTTCACTTTGGGGTGTGTCTGCCGGCTCCTGTTTGCTGCCTGCCCTGTAAGCAGAGACGCGTACCTTGCCTGAGGCCTGTAGCTGTTCAGGACCTGGTAGGCCCGGATCAGGTCCAGTTTCCCGTGGCCCTGCTCAAACATGTTGACCCCGGGCAGCCTGCGGGCCGAGGCGATCAGAGCCTGCTTCATGGAGGCCGGGTTCACCAGCTCCCGGTTCAGGACGGTGCTGTGGACAGAGGGTGGGGGGCGCAGAGGGTTTGAGTGAGCTGTCCGTGCGAGGCTTAATGCAGCAACAAATCAGCCCGGCTGCAGCTCTGCTAAAGGCTTTCAGGGCGTATCGACAGACGGGGAATAACACCAGGCATTAATCAGCGGCACGCCTCCGTCCTCTGGGAGGCATTCCTCCACCGGCTCGCGTCGGATTACAAACCCAGAGGTAATTAAACCGGGGAGCCTCAGCGCTGGACTACATGTGTCCTCTGATGTCAAAGCCTTCGCAGGACAACAGCAGCAGCCGCACTCAGAGGGAGAGCCGAGCCCCAGAGGGCATATGAAGGCACATGAGACTCACCAGCCAAGCACAAACATGCTCTCAGTACAGCAGAAGCTCTACCTACGATCAATTTCCAACATATGACGTTGAAGTCGTAGAATAAAAATAATAAAATGTAAAAATTTTATAAAAATAAATAAGCAAAGTTAGTTTAAAGTTCAGGTAGTGAAAGTTAGAAAGTTATCGTGAAAGTTATCTCAGTCCCTTTTTATTGATTATTTCTTTGTAATCAATTCTTTTTACATCTCTCTTATATAATGCATTTATTTTATTGCTATGTGTAATTATCTGCAGTATTTAAGGAGTTATCGGAGGTTTTTGGGCTGTGGAAGCAATTATACCAATTACAGTGTATTCTGATGGGAATATTTGAACCAACATATGATTATTTTAACATAGGAAGTAGGTCCTGGAACCAGTTAAATTCCTATCTTGAGGTTTTACTGTACTGAGTTAGCGTGCAAATCCATCTGAAAACTTCACATCTCTGCACACGTGCGCCTGCCCTGCAAACAGGCTTCCTGAGCCCCCCCGCCCGTCCTGACCTGGCCAGCAGCGTGACGGCGCCTGCCACCACCGGGGAGGCCACGCTGGTGCCCGACAGCGAGCGGCATCCCTCCTTCATGCCGGAGCCCCGCACGCCCGAGCCGTAGGTGACGATGTCGGGCTTGACTCGGCCGTAGCCCCCTGGCAGCTCCTGGACATAGAGGGAAGGTTCAGGGCCACAGAAAAACACTTTGGATCTCTGGAAACATCCTGTGAATCATCCACTCTGACCCATATTTTCAAACCCTTTTTTCCAGTCGCTGACCCGGTTTTGAAAGCAAATTACATCACTGAGACATTTCCAAAACGCTCGGTAGCCTGCTGATTTCTCCACATGCATTTATGGGGTGCCTCCTTTTCAGAGGAAAGGGGTTTATTAAGCTCCACTAATTCCCGGCCGACTGCTCTAAATTTGGTCTGTTCTGTGTTTCTCTATTTATGTAAATCTGTTCATCACAACTCAAGGAGACCAGGTGGAGGACTCGCACACAGACCTGGAATCTCCTCCTAGGAGTCAAACGTCTGCTCTTCATCTTTTTGTCGACAGATTTACTGATTAGTCGCCAAAGTACTGAGGAATTGAACCGATCGGTTTAGTTTCAGGTCATAGCCGAGCCTCCCAGATTAGTCCCCTGGTTCTGGAGCCTGAGGCCCAGTAGGGAGCCTGTGGACGGCAGCTGGGCTCTTTCTCTTTCAGCTGAACCGGAACCGGACGCATGCCGGCTGCTCCGCTCAGACTTTGTGGCTGCAGCTTTCACTGACTGGCCTCAGAAACACATGCTGCCAGCTCCTGAACAAACAGGAAAGGAGCCGTTTCATCTGAGCCTCCCTCTCTGATTACTGATCAGGGGGCAGTTCTAATAACAACAAAACTGAAACATCCAAAGAACTAAGTGTGCTCTGGAGGTAAAAAAAAAAAAAAAGAAGCTTTTCAGAAAAGTCTTAATCGGACTGAAAAACAGAAGTGAGCAGACTGAGGACAGGCTGTCCGGCTCACCCAGGTGGTCATGCCTCTGGAGGAAAATCTTGCTATGTTGTCTTCAAAGTCGATCCCTCCGACTCCGATCACGTCCATCTGATCAGCTGGATTGTTCAGGGTGCTGAAACCAGGACGCAGGGCGTAAAGAGGCTGATTCATCTCAACGGACTGTAAACTTCAGCACTTTCAGAAAAACAGAGCTTTCTGCTAATTGTGCTCAAACTTTACAGTCTAAAAACAAGTTAAAATCCTAAATAATACAGCAACAACAAATAATCAAAATACTAAATGCTGCAGAGATAACTAATAATTAAAATAATAATAATAAAAATTGTAAATGCTGCAGAAATAAATAATAATTAAAATAACAATTAAATCCTAAATGTTGGCAGACAGCAGACTGTTTAACTGAACCACCTGTAGCCCAGACAGGGACAGTCTAGATACTGTGTGGTGTCACTTATCACTTTATTACTAGTCACCTATCATTTATATTTCTCTGTAATTACTTGTTTTTTGTATTTTAAAATGCTGCTATAATTTTGCGCTCCTCACTTTAAACAATTGTCCACGACTTTAGCTAATTTATTTATCTCCTTTCACCTTTGTATCTCAAGCAGTTTTCCCTCAGGATTAAGAAAGCTTTTTGGATCTTACATTAACTGCGTGTCAGACCGGGCAGTGTATGTAGCAAAGCCCCCCCCCGCCTCTGTAGGAGCTCCTCCAGTCGGGGCACGTCGGCGACAACACCCCAGGGAGGCAGCAGGAATGCATCCTGACCTGATGCCCGACCGGCTCTGTTCAACCCAGCCCACTAACCCATAGCTCATAACAACAAGGTCCGGCGTTTGGTCTTAGATCCCGTGCTAAACTTCATCAGACAAGCAGGACCAGAGGTCTGGAAGCAAAGACCCACATACCCGTACAGAGGTCCGTCGTTGCCGATGGCCGACACCATGATGACTTTGTTGGCTGTGAGCTCCCACACCTGCGGGTCACACCCACAAACAGAAGAGAGTCAGAGGTTTTTAGTGGTTTAACTAAACCCTCACAGGTTTGCTTCATCTGAGGTGCTGGAAAATCCAAACGGCTTTGGGTCAGAACGGAGGCAGGGCTGCTTTAAGAGCTACTTCTATGACCCAGATTAGACTGAATTAGACCCAGGAGGAGCCACCTTATCCACAAAGGGATGGTCCATGAAGTCTGGACCCCCGATGCTGAGGTTCAGGACATCGATCTTCTTCAGGATGGCGTAGTTGAAAGCATCCAGGAACCAGGAGGTGTACGACACCTGCAGGGCGGGAAACAGACGACTCTAATGGATCAGGGCGCATTCAAACCAAACCTGAGACCAGAACCTGATGCCTTAGCTCAGGATTTCTGGTTATTTTCCACACAGGCCAGTACAGTGAATGTGCGTCCTACCTGGTTGTTGGTGAACACTCTGAAGATGTGCAGCTCGGAATCGGGGGCGAAGCCTTGGCACTCCCTCATACTGGCTATGACGCCTGCCACGAATGTGCCGTGGCCCAGGCCTGAAAACAGGACAGCACGCTTTACACCCGCTTCCACCACCGACTCAACACCGTCGCACACAAAAACAAAGTGTACCAACAACTAACGAGCAAACTAAGACAAACACCTAACATTAGGAAGAGATTCACCGTATTAAATGTAAATGTACCCGCACTTATAAAGAACTTTTCCAGTCCAACTGACCCCTCAAAGCTTTACACTGTACGACTTTCAGCATTAACACAGACACACACACTCACCAGATGGCCCTCCAATCAGGGTCCTCAAATCTGGTCCTAAAATCAACCGTTTAAATCTGCTCTTTGCTGCTGAGCCACAGAAATTTATCAAAGATTAACTAAAAATAGAAATCTCTAATATAATAGAGTATTAAATGTTTCTACGAGCTCCAGAGGGGAGCGGTGCCTGTGGACCAGGTAGGAGGATTCAGTCGGCCATTACAGTCTGAGATAACGCTTATCTAAACTGAACAGTGTTCGGGCTTTTTATTGTCCCTCAGTCCCTTATCGTGACCACAGGAACTCGTCAGCTAGCAGTAACTCTGGGGGGGGCTCTCACCATCGTCCAGCGTCTTTTCATTGGTCCAGTTGGTCCTTTCCTTCACGTTCTTGAAATGCGGGTGCTTTTCACTCAGGCCGGTGTCGAACACGGCCACCTTCACGCCCGAGCCTGCACAGAGGGAGGGCCACGGTCAGCCTCAGGGGGCGGAGCATCAGCCCCCACCGGCCTTCGGCTGGCCTGTGTGTGTGGTTCTGTTTATGCATTTAAAGCAGACAATGTTCCAGTTCTCATCAATCTGACAATCAGATCTCTGGAGGAAAATCCCCAGTCAGTCAGTGGAGACAGAAGGAGATGGAGGGAAGAGAAAGAGGAGTAGAGGGTACAGAGGTCTAGGGAGGAGTTAGGATAGGAGCTGCTCTGTGGAGAGGGGGGTCTGTAGGAGTTTATGAAGACCGACAGGTCGTTCAACCACCTTGGAACAATACCTGATAACAGTCCAGATTGTCTTAAAGCTTCCCGGTGTAGGAATTTCTCCATCTAAGGGTGAAACTGTATTCCGCATCCTAACAAATCTGCTCTCTAGCGCCTCCGTTTTCAAATGGGTATTACAGCTACGGTAGCTGTCAGGCATCGAGAAGTCATGACAACATGACTTCCACATCATGGAGTTTTCTCTGGTGATGAGGTTTGTAATTTAAAAGAAATTACAAACTGCACTGAATCATTAACCCTAACTAACCCTAACCCATGTAATTCCTCCTCGAACAAGAGGGCGAATTACGTTGCCATGTTAGCTTGTTTTTTTGTATGTGACTTAGCATTACTAGCCTAGACAGGCAGACTAGTGCTTTATGTCCCTCTCTGCCATTAAAGTTTTTCAAAATGGCGGGTCGCCATGGAAACCTCCCTGGACTTACCCGTCTTATTTATATACAGATAGGAAATTCTTCACTTATGAGGAGAAGTCAGATCGTTGCAGAGGTCATTTTACACCAAATGAGGACACATTTATAAAGGAAGAACATGGTTTTAGCTAATAAAATACTTAAAATACTAAACAGTGTCCCTTTAAGCGTGGTGCAGCCCTGCTAGCATGCGTTAAAAGGCGAGCTGCACCCCCCCTAAGCGCTCCTCCTCACCGGTGTGTCCCATCTGCCACAGCACGTCGGCCTGCAGGATCTGGGCCACGTGGCGGGGGATGGCGCGCAGCAGGCGCCGGCTGGAGTGGCGGCCGGTGGCGTGCCAGAAGCCGGATCCCAGAGACAGGCTGCTCCTCCTGAACGGCCGGGACGACTGCCAGGACGGCCACCTGGGGCTCCCCGCCGAGGCGTTGCAGGGCGCAGCGGCAGCTTCTGGGGCTGAAGGGGGGAGCAGCAAAGAGGGGGATCGGAGTTAGGACTTTTATTATTATCAATTTATTATTACTTATTTCAGAAGATTTTATTACTTTAATTATCATTATTTTAATTGTCAGTCATTTCTGCAGCATTTAGGATTTGAATTGTTATTATTTTAATTAGTTAATTGTGCAGCATTTAACATTTGAATTGTTA
Source organism: Menidia menidia (assembly GCA_907169785.1). Taxonomy (NCBI): domain Eukaryota; kingdom Metazoa; phylum Chordata; class Actinopteri; order Atheriniformes; family Atherinopsidae; genus Menidia; species Menidia menidia. The sequence continues at coordinate 19,130 of CAJRST010019557.1, read as the reverse complement.
TTATTTCAATTAGTTAATTCTGCAGCATTTAGGATTTTTATTATTATTATTTTAATTGGTTATATCTGCTGCATTTAGGATTTTAATTAATATTATTTTAATCATTAGTAGTTTCTTTTAGTTGTTGGGTCTTTTTCCTCGGACTCAGAGGCTTTGATTCTGGCTGAATGTCCTATTTGATAAGGATGCCAAACACATCCTGCTATCTATGGCTGGGTGCAGCCAATCAGAGCCAGCCGGGGCAACTGATAAAGCTCATGATAACATCCTTTTACAACATCCCCAACCCCGTTTACAAGCTTCAGCTCCACAGAAAACGACTGTCGTTCTGAGGTCCATAAACAGACCAGGAGAACTGTAGTTCTATTTAAGCTGGACGTCCGGTTTATGACCACCAGCCTCCAGTGACTCCACACGGTGCACCGGGATGCTCACACCCGCTGCCTGCAAGTAAGCCTTAGCTCCCTGGGTGGTTGTTATACATTATTTATATTAACCTCAGAGCTCCACCATCAGTTAGAGCTGAAGAATCTTCATGGATCAGAAGCCAAACATCTAATAGAAAACTTCACATCCTGCTGCCTGAACTGGACTTTTAAGCTTGACCTGGATAATTTTTCGAACTCGAAAAATGAACAACTTTCCCTTCGTCAATCTATCTATCTATCTATCTATCTATCTATCTATCTATCTATCTATCTCTTTTAGGGAAGTCTCATTTAAAGTGAAATCATGGACCAAATGGTCAAACTGTGTCAGACTTTGTGACCCCCCCCCATTCAGGTCACACTGACTCACCAGCTCCCTGCCTGGGGGAGCAAACAGACTCTCTCTGTACCCCCCCACCCCTTCCTCATAAAGACACACAGCCCCCGGCTGCAGCACACACCCACAGCAGAGCAAAGCGCCCTCAGCCGGACAAAGAGGCGCTCTGTGGGCGGCCTCCTGGGTCTTTCTGGGGCCGACCCCGTGTGGGGGGGGGGCCGAGCCAGCCTGAGCACACTGAGAGCCTGAAGCCCGCCCGGCGACGCCTCAGCGCCAGACTCACCGGGGGTGTACTTTAGGGTGCGGAACACTTTGCGCTGGGGCGTCACCCTCTTGATGTAGGGATGGTCCTCTAAGGTCAGCAGGCTGCCGGGGGGGGCTTGGCGGATGTGCACCAGCTCAAAGTCGCTGGGGAAGTGGGAGGCCGGGTTCTCCCTGGAGACGATGTGCCACTCCAGCAGGCCGCCGGCGGAGCTGCGCAGGGCGCTGCTGATGTAGTGGCTGCGGGCTCTGGCCGAGAAGTAGCCGGTGAAGGCCACGATGTACTCTGTGAAGGCAGGGGGGAGAGTTTAGAGATGAGAGCCACGTTTGCTGGACGCATGTCTTTCAAAGTCCAGGAGTCCAAAAATACACACGAAAATGCAATTTAGGCGAAGCTGATGAATATGCTGAGAGATAACAGACTTTCCAAACAGGCAGGAATCCACTGAACCGGTACCAGGACATTACAAAGACCCAGCCGGTTCGGTCACTACTACCATAAAACAACATGCCAGCAATTATTCAACTATGCGCACAAATAACTAACAAAAATCTACTTTCATCATTAATTTCCATGTTAGTTTACACCACTGTTAAGGCAGCATCTTCTTATCTGACAGAACCGATCTTCTAACTCAAAGTTAGAAGCATGTACTTCTCATTTATAACTCGAAAAATGACCTAATTTCCCTTTGCGAATCAATCTATCTATCTATCTATCTATCTATCTATCTATCTATCTATCTATCTATCTATCTATCTATCTATCTATCTATCTATCTATCTATGTTTCTTTCCATCTATGAGTGGACTGATCTTTAAGTGCGTCTTTAGGCTTTTTGTTTACAGCAGCTTCATGTGGATTTTAAACAGGAAATGCTGCTTTTAGGGTCCCTTCCAGATGTTTGACATTCACCCGTTTACCAGATGTTTTATCTCACTTCAGGAGAAACGTGGGCTGTGACATGTGACCCAGGAAGGATTCGAACCAGCAACCAGCCGACCATTCTCTGCTTCTTACAGGTAACCAGTTATTTTTGGTTTGTTTTTGGTGTTTCTGGAGCTTTGAAAACAGGTTTAAGGACGGTGATTTCCTACCATGTTCCACCACCTCGGAGGAGAACTCCAGTTTGAGGGTGAGCTGGGAGCAGTTGGCGTCGGGCGTCGGGGGGAGGGGCTCCCCGCTGGCGGGGGGGGGGCTGCCTCTGGCCCCCGGCTCCGGCTGCGTCCCCGCACCGGGCAGGAGGCCGGCCAGCAGCCCCAGGAGCACGGAGGCCAACACGGGAAACGGCAGCATGTCGGGCTTGGAAGCAAACTGTGGGCGGCGAACACCTGCTGGAGGCTCAGGTCCACAGCTCCAGATACGAGTCCATTCTGCGAAAGGCCGGGGAGCTAGACGGATTTCTTTCGGCGTTTCCTCTCCATGGTGCGGCGGCGGCGGGGCGGCGGCGGCTCAGCGACACGGCCGGAGCAGGATCACCGTCGCCATGGTTATGACCAGAGGAGGCAGGCAGACATGGAGCGCGGAGGCAGGCGGCGAGGAAAGGCGGCGGGGAAAGGCGGCGGCGGCAGGAGCACCGAAGCTGTCCCTTCTGTTTTTATCTGCAAGGAAACGAGAAAAACAAGTCCATGAGCAAAGCTGGCGCTCCCAGGAAAACGGCTCCCACCCACACCCTTATACATCTGCTTCTTCTCTCCTTTTATTCTAAGAAAAATCACATTATTCATCATATAGTCACATGGAATTGGGCTGTTTAAACCAAATTCAAGGCATTGAGATGCTATGCAGGCTTACTTTTCCCAAACTGCAATTTAAAAATGAAAACTACCTTAATTATGGTTCTGACTCCACGATATTTCTGCCACTAGAGAGGCAGCAGCAAATGTAAAAGATGCAGTTTACAGGCAGCTCGCAGAGAAAATGTTCCAAAGAGTTGTGAGAAACGAATGGGGGAAACCTGGCCTTCCTCTGGTGTCTCAGGAAAGCAAAGTGCACCTAAACGGACGCCCTGCCGGCTGCTCAGCTGTTCTGCCGGCTGCCACCAGGCAGCAGACAAAGCTGCTCCAACACAGACGTCCTGACGGGCGAGTGGCTTCCCACCGCCATCAGGACACTAAACGGCACCTTCAAATGCATTAAATGTCCCTTTAAGGCTACCGTAAAATGACTGTCTCCAACTAGTTCGAACAACCAAAAAAGCTAAGTGTTTTTAATCCAATTTACAAATCAAGCTTTGATTCATCTTTATATGAAAAAGTGTCAAACCTCATTACAGCTGGTGTAAAAGAGCTTATAATGTAACAAAAATCTGTTATTAATCTGTAGTCACGTCCACTTCCTCCTAATCCTCTACATTTCATTTCTAGAACTTCATATACAGGAAAATGTTTCATTTTTAGAGATGCTCCGGGCGATTTCATACAAAGAGAGCCATTCTCCCACATTTAGCAGCTCAGAATACAACTCTAGGTCCCCAAAACCCAAAAAGGGGCAACAAACAAATCCACCAAAACAAGCATCTGCCGCGCGGACCCGCATGCATGAGGAGGAGGAGGCGTGAAAACCAGAGAGGCGACACACAGCTAACACACACTCTGCAGGGCAGAGTTACCAAAGCGTATCATCGTCCCTAAAAGCTGCTCCGACTCTTTAATGTGCACCCACTCCTTTAAAAAAGGCCGAAGCTTTTGTTTTTTAAAGGAGGCTGAACGGCAGACTGGTTGAAGAGCCCCCACCAGCTCCTCCAGACGATAAACCACTGCCCCGTTTTACTGCTCCGCGACTCCTGGATAATAATCTGCAAACACATGAGGAATACAGATAAGACAGATTCATCCAGCAGGCCTAATCTACTCAGCCGCCCCCTTTGGCCTCCGGTCATAAGCCTGTCGAAGCAGAAGCCCTCATGTGTTGGACGTCTGCAGACCGGCCCGAAACAGGAGTGCTTCCTCTGCCGTGCCAGAGGGAAGGAAGGGAGGCAACCACTCCTCCTTTCACCCATTACAGAGTGTGTGCAGCCCTCAGGGAACAGCTTTGTTCTGCACCAGATAGCGCCCAGTCCGACCGGCTAATATGACGCTGAGCTGCTTTAAAACCACAAAGATTCAGCAGAAACGCGGCTGAGCTGCGGCCGGCAGAGCTGGATAAACTGAAAGAGAGGCTAAAACACGTGGATTGAAGGGCAGAAGCAGGCAGACGTAGATGGACCCGGCTAAGTGGCGTGTAAACGGGTCTGAGTTCTGTTCAGCGTCTCCGAGGCGACGCGTCACACTCGCTGCTAATTACTGTGTCGCTTAAACAAAAGGTTATATCTCTACCCTCTCCTTTCTTCTGTGGAGGCCACTGTAAACGCTGTTTAAGTGTCATTTTAGAAAGCCTTTTCATCATGAGGGAGAAGAAGAAAGTGAGTGTGCAGCCTGATCACCTAAACCCAAACCAGTACACACAGACTCAGAGACCAGTGAGCAGACAAAGCTCACTGGAGCCGGCCGATCTCAATCTTCTCCCACATGGAACCGGCAGCTCGTCTGAGTCCAACTTAAGAGACGGCAAGAAACCAGTTTTTTGGTCATGAACCACCTCAGGAGCCAATGACGGAAAGCCCTGACCTGTAAATACACCGTGCATCCTGATTGTTTTCTCCTTTCTGATATCATAGAAACAGCTTTGTTATACAGATCTTTTTGGGCATTTTGAATCATTCAGAATCCCCCAAAAGCTGAATGAAACCACAGTTTCTGTTAACACTTTATTTGTCAAGCTCTGCCGTCTTGTGGATGTCCACCACAGCGACTGTTTTTTCCAATCACAGTAACCCAGCAGAATAATTAATTGACCTGAATCCAGTCACAGTAAAAAGCCTAATCAGTATTTCTTCGTTGTTGGGAGAATGATGACCATGAAGCCTGCAGCTAATCTTCAGTAAACAGTCGGTGCTGGCTGCCAGCAAACCTGCCTCAGACCACAAACGGAGAAAATCTGTTCACTTAGAGGCACTGTGTTACTTAGCTTTGCTAAAATAGCACAAAAGCCGCCTTTTTGAGGCCATAAAAAGCCATTGTGCTCATACAGATGTGTGGTTACACAGAGCCGGCCTCCTCCCTTTCACAGCCTGCGTGTGGGCCCACCTCCGCTTGGTCTTAATCACACAGCAGATACCTGCTTCAGATAGGCCTCTGCATAGGTGCTAAGGGTGAAGATGGTGTCATTAAAAGCTCCTGGCGGGTTTACTCAGTGTGGAAGAGGATCAGACACCAGTTCCGGCTGGGATCAGGATCTTTGGCTGGGAGAGAGGACAGCAGGGCCGCCGGCCCCCGGCTGCCAAACAGCCGCTCTGGTTTGGGCTGGGTCCACTTGTGTCAACATGACGCCTACTCACAAAAACCGGTCAAATTTTCAGGCAACGGTGAAAAGAAACAGAAGAAACTACTCTAATTAAACCAGACGACAAAAAAAGACAAAAAAAGAGGAGAGATCAGTGAAATGTGGTGAAACTCGACAGAAAGTACAGATGGTTAATAAAATGTCACAAAAAGGAGGGTAAACGTTTACCAATTTCCCAGTGCAGAGTAGATTTAAAGCATTCTTATGTCAATACTATGCAGAGATTATCTCAAATCTAACATAAATAAAGCACACACATGCCTTTAGTTTACATTGTGCAGCGAAAGGAACAAAAAAAAGGTTAATTAGTTAGTAAACTAAGCTAACTAACAAAACAAGCGCCCCCCCAGCATGAAAACTGACACATATGGTGCAAGAGATCCATATCTAAGAGGACGGTTGTGATTTCTAAACCGTAAAGATAAGTGCGGGGAAACCTAACATGGTCTGGGGTGCCTTTTGTCTATTTGTTTTTGTAAACAAACAGCCATGCTAACAGATTTTTAGCCCATAGTTGATCACATGGCTAGCGTTAGCCGCTAGCTTAGCGCCCCAGCGCAGGGCTTTCCTCTGGTGTGTGAGCTCTCAGTACTCACCGTGGTCAACAACAGCCGAGGTGTCACATTTATCCGCTGGTTTGGGTCACTTAATGTCCGCCTACTGGAGTATTTTTAGCTGTTAGGTGCGAGCTTTGACGCGCAGCGAACAAAAGCTTGCAGCAAAGTCACTAAACGGTTCAGCCGCAGAACACTGACGTTTGGCTTCAACGGGTTGCCAGGTTGTGCTACCTCCGCGCCATAAATCCGCAGTCGCCGGCTCCCGTACGCACAAAGGAAGACAAAGTAAACAAGTTCCCGTCTGTTTCTTCATATAGTTAATTAGAAAGTACTTAAGGAAATGATCGTTGATAACATAATTATTTTCTGTTAAATAGATCCAGTAATGATGGTGTGTGGAGCTTTTGTCAAACCTGGCAACGCAGTGGGCTCCATCTGCTTCTTCAGCCTTGGAGCCTCTGGAGCCAGGTCGCATTTCTGCCGGTAGTGGGCGCTGTTTAGCCCGTTTGTCAAAGCCCAAACAAACCAGTTTCACCCCAAAATAAATCTCAATAGATCCTCTACACTTTGCCTATTTTAATTTTTAAAATGAAACACCACTGGACTTATTTTTGGGCATCAGTTTTCAGCTTTATTCACTTAGAAATGTTTGAACGCTCCTCAGATTTCTGTTTTAATTCCAAGCAACAAAGGTCTATTGTGATCTTTCCTCATGTCCTTGAGCAACAGTAATACAACTTTCTGAAGGTTTTTCTTGGTATCTGCCATTACTTGTTTTCAGCGAAATCCTTTTATCCAAACAAAATAAGTCTTTTTTTTTTCAGTCTTTATTCTTAATTCGCACGACACTGGTGTGTGACTTATTCCAGCACAAAAGGCCCCTAACTCAAGGGATGAGGCAGTGTCGTCTATTCCTTACACACAACTTTGGAAAAAAACCCATTTAAAATTGTATCTTTAGCTATGTTATATGGACACATATCTAATAATCATTCTTATTCTTATGTTTACATCTTCAAACAAGTTTTTCTTACCCAAGTTTACATTTTAAAAGAGTAATGAACATACTGCAAACTTTAGATTAAATCTGTTTTTGAAATGTAAAAAGTGGACCTGGCTGCCAATCTGAAGTTATTATAACCAACAGTAAAAATGAGTAATCTATTCCTCATTTGTTACATCGATTTAGATAAGAAGTTCACTTGGATTTCTAGGAAAAAGTGTTCACTACCTCCACAGAGTGGATATTTTACAGTTTATTTTACAGTGGGTATTTTACAGTTTATCGTCTCAAACCTTTTGCACAGTCTGATTACAACATTAATGTTTTTATTCCGACTGGGCTGTTGATCAGACTAAAACGGCTAATTTCGAACACAGTTTAAGCAAAACTCCAAAGAAAACCCAGTCTGACATATAGGAAACCTGATTTCTGAGGATTCCCAAAGAGCTGCTGGCTGAAAACTGGGCAGATCTCAGAGTCCTTAAAACATCTGCAGGCTTTCCCTATAAATAAAAAGATACTCACACGTTCGGATGAGAGCTTCCACAGCAAGATGTTTCATGCAGAGTTTTAAGCAAAGAGGTCGAGTTCATGGATTTTGTATTTTTGCTCAAAAGCAGGAAGACAAAAAGTTTATTTTAAATCCATCTGACTGAAAAACTGCAACTTCATTTTACAGTAACTTTATCTTTTTTAAGCTGAAGCCGCCTCCTTTAAACTAAATAGCAAAAAGGATTTCAAACGCGTGGACAGACAGAAAATGGGAGGAAGCAGATGTCGAGGTTCGGGTGCTTTATTCTCACCGTTTCAAAACATTTCATAAAAAGTTAATGGAGGAGAAATCAAAGTGTTATCAGACATTTTTAAACACCAGATGAGCTGTTTGGAGCCAACCGTGTTGAAATAGCTACTTCATTTAAACCAGCATTTACATTGAAATCACAGAGAGGAGCGGTGGACACATTCTGCTGTGCCCCCGGTCATCAGTCCAACATCAGCCTTTTTTCTATTGTAACTCTGATTTGTAACATTTAAAAAACAGGATTATTTCACATAAATGAAATACGAATAAAAAAAAAAGAAAAAAAATCAACTTGGCAGAAAGTATGACGACTTAAAAAAAAAGTCCTTCACACAAAATCTGTCATTTAAAATGACCACAGCTGCGTTCTCAGTGGAAAACACACATCTCTATATATTTTAAATGTACCCCAAGTCCTGCGTTTGATAATGAAAGCAGAGATTTGAGGGCACCGATACAACATTTACTGAAAGTCTCACATGAGGTCTTATAGAAGGAAGACAAAAACATCCCCAGGGGGTGAAGTATCGTCGAAAACAACAGCAGTAAGTCAGAGAAACGGAGGGAAAACAGTCACATCAGAGAGGTGGAAAATCATCCCGGATGGAGGGAAAGCAAAGACACAAAAAAAAAGGAAAAACTGAGGTCGTCTGACCTGGCTCGATAAGGCTCCAGTTGGTCAAAAAGCTCCCAAATTTGGAAAACTTTCCAACTCTGGGCAACATCACAGCAAAATCTTTAAAAAGCAAAGGAGGAAACGTCACTCTGTGCCATGTAATTTACTCTGGAAATGTTCTGGAGGGACAAAAACACACGAAAACACGAAAAAAAACATTAAACAAACTGTTAAAAACCAAGAAAATCTGATGAAACTGTACATGAAGTGCTTTGACAGAGATCAAACTCAAAAAAAAGAAGAAAAAAAGGACAAATAATCCTAAAATTGTGCAACTTGTGGAAAACCGATTTCAGGGAATTCATCTTGCTTTCGCTCGTGTTGTGGTTTGTCAGACGTGGACAGCAGAATCAACGGGGCTCCTTCTGGCTTTTCCCCGCGAAGCTTCGGAGTCGGGACACAAAAAGTGCATCAAAAGAGAGAAACTTCCAGTCAGATGGTGGTTAAAAGTAGAGCAGAGCCTCCTTCACGGGCTACATCACAACATCTACACGACTGTCTGGTAAAAACCCACCGAGTCACTGAGCCAGCTTTTTCTACATCCTTCAGAGCCCCTTTTTCCAACTTCTGGACCCCAAAAAAGATTTTTAAAAATTCCATCAAAAGTGACTTAAAGGTATTTTTCCCGCCAGAGATCAGACTTCATGGCTTCTTATCAACAGGCCAGAGGAGCAACCGGCCCTTTTAGAGCTAAATGCTCCTCCGGGGGGGGGGGGGGGGGCGGGGGGGGTCTGAACATCCTGTTTTTTTTCCACCACAGAGCCAATATGGGAGGCAGAAGTGGGGGGTTTGCCCACAGAGCCGTGATCCCTCGTTTACCCCCCAGTGGCTCCTGTTCCCCCACCGGGACGTGCTGGCTCCTCTGGGTTCAGGATGTTTTTCATCCTGATCCGCCTCCGACTGGACGCCTGCTGCTTTCTTCTGTCTCTGGACGTCTTCTGTCTCTTCCTTTGGGGACTAGCCGCTCCCCTTTGGGGCGCCGTCCTGCAGATTCAGAGATTTTCCAGCTCCTGCAAACCCCGTTGTGGACCAACTGGACGTCCAGAAGCGCTTCAGCTGAGCACAGATCTGCAGAATGGACTTCTGATGCCAATCGGTGGGTTAGAAGCCTGCAGGGCAGCGGCCCAGGGGGGCCTGGAGAGAACCAGAGAGGACCAGGGAGGACCAGGGAGAACCAGGGAGCCCCAGGGAGACCTAGAGAGGCCTAAAGAAGCCCAGGGAGGATCAGAAGCCGCCCCCTTTCCCTGCCCACCTCCGCTGCCTCCAGGGACCCCCGGCAGGAGCTCGGGGGGGCTGAACGCTGTAACATGGTGACAGAAGGGGGCTGTTTTCAGGCTGAAGCTGCCGACTGTCCGACCCCCGGCTCAGCTTCCTGCGTGGCCTGAAACATGCTGCTAGGCGGAGAAGGGAGAGCAGATTTATGGTGGCCGACGGCTTCTGAGGGGAAACGCTGCCAGTCCAATGACACGAAGCTTCACAATCTTCTGACGGGTGGGGAGCAGCTGCCCCCCCCCCCCAGGCGGCGCCCTCCAACAGAACCACAACAATTCACAGCACTTTGAGTAAGAAATGACGTGTAGGAGTCCCTCCTGTCCAAAGAAAAGCTCAGCGTCCAGAACTCTGCTCAACAGGTCCTCCAGTTGGGTCATAGTCCAGCGACCACCTGAGCACGGACAATAATAAATAAATATGGAACCACCCGGGGATGGAGAGGGGGGAGAGAGGGAGGGAGTGGGAGGTATAGCCTAGGAGCCCCCCCCCCTAAGCCAAGGCAGCGTTCATGCTTTTAGAGCCACGACTTCAAAGTGTTTCTGAAGGAGGAGGGCAGCAGACGCTGGCCGGGCCCAGCAGAACCGGGCCGGACTGAGCCAAACCGGGCCAGAGGGAACAGAACCGGGCCAGAGGGAGCTGAACCGGGCCGGACTGAGCCAAACCGGGCCAGACCCAGAAGGACTGAGCAAAGCCAAGCCAGTTCAGGCCAGGCACGGCCGAGCTGGACCACGCCCAGGTGGACCAGGCCCAAGTGGATCAGGCCCAGGTGGATCAGGCCCAAGTGGATCAGGCCCAGGTGTATCCGGCCCAGCTGGTCCAGGCCCAAGTGGTCCAGGCCCAGCCGGTCCGGGCCGGTGGGGCGGCTGCCCTCAGCCGTTGTACTGCTGCTGGTAGCGGCGGTTGAGCTCGCGCAGCTCCTTCTCGCGGACCCGGCGGGCCTTGTTGGACTTGGTGGAGCGGCTGGAGCGGGTGGACTGGGCCGACTTGGTGCTGTAGGAGCGGGAGGAGGCCCGCTTGCGGAGGTTCTGGGAGATGCTGCGCTGCAGGTTCTTCATGGAGGACGAGGCCGCCATGCTGACGATCCAGGGGTGCTTGAGGGCCTGGCCCGCCGACAGCCGCTCGCCCGGGTCCACCGTCAGGATCCGCTCCACAAAGTCTTTGGCCAGGTTGGACACGCTGGGCCAGGGCTAGGGGGGGGGCAACGGGAGAGACAGCGTTACACACCGGCTGGGGGGGGACAGGATAGACAGCGATAACTGGAGCCAAAACCTCTGGAGCACAAAGGCAGGGGGGGCAACTCCAGGCCTCTCTGAGACTCTCTAGACTTCTTTGGGCCTGTTTGGGCTGCTGTCCTGCAGGTTTTTAGAGGTTTCAGAGGTTTTCCTGCTTCTTAAAACCTGGTTCAGATCAAACTGATCTCCCCTAAAGATGCTTCAGGTGGTTCTGGACTGCTGGTGTTGATGTGGACCAGGTGTGTACAAGCAGAGAAACCTTTGAAACCTGCAGGACAGCAGCCCGGAGAGGACCAGAGAAGACCAAAGTGGACCAAAGAGGCCCAAAAAGGCCTGGAGCTGTCCCCCCTGCTGCTCTGTCAGTGACAGAGTCCAGACACAAGATGGCAGCACTGGCCCTCTAACAGGACTGTGAAAATGATCCCTCTGACTTATTCCAATGCCTCATTTTCAGTTCTTCACAGATTATAATATTAGAATATCAATTAGAGTTTTTGGAGGCGTTTTTGACTCATAACTTCAAAAAAGAGGAGGAAACAGGTAAAATGACAGCCTGTGAACCCACTCTGACTCATCTGAATGCCTCATTTTCAGCTCCATCAGCCACAAAAACATTCACAGATTATAATATTTGGAAACCCCCGAGTTAGAGGAGTGGCCTCTCCCCCACCGGCTTGGGGGGGGTTTATCTCCCTCCTCACCTCTCCGGAGAAGCTGTACTTCCCCTTCAGGATCTGCCGGTACAGCCTCATGCGGTTGTCGTCCTCGAAGGGCATGGTTCCGCTCAGCAGGATGTAGGAGATGACCCCCAGGGCCCACATGTCCACGGCGTTGGTGTAGGGCTTCCTCACCAGGATCTCGGGGGCGATGTACTCGGGCGTGCCGCAGGTGGTCTTCATCAGGCACTCGTCGCCCTTCTTGCGGCTGCTGGCCAGGCCGAAGTCGGTGATGATGATCTTGGAGTCGGCGCCGGGGTGGTAGTACAGCAGGTTCTCGGGCTTCAGGTCGCGGTGCGTGATGCCCAGCGCGTGCAGGTACTTGACGCCGTCCAGCACCATCTGCAGCACGCGCGTGGCGTCGCGCTCGGTGAAGGAGCCGCGCGCCGTGATGCGGTCGAACAGCTCGCCGCCGGTGGCCAGCTCCATCACCATGTAGACGCGCTCCGCCGTCTCGAACACCTCCATCAGCTGGATGATGTTGGCGTGGCGCACGCGGCGCAGCACGCACAGCTCCGAGCCGCACACCTCGCGGCCCTCGCGGAAGCGCGTCTCGATCATCTTGATGGCGTACGGCTGGCGCGTGCTCTTGTGCTCCACGCGCACCACCCGGCTGAAGCTGCCCCGCCCGATCAGGGCCTTGATGTCGTACTTGGCCGTGACCCGCGGGTCGAACTTGGCCCGGTACTTGGCCACCTTCTTGCGCTGGCGGTCCGACAGCTCGCAGGGCTCCTTCTGGGACTGGGCCGAGGCGGGGGGGGTGGCGGCCTGCGGCCCGGCCGGCCGCGGCGAGGTGGCGGCGCCCGACACCGCCGCCGCCGTCTTGCTCGCCGTGCCATCCCCGCCTATGAAGTGCTTGTAGATATCGGTCTGGGGGGGTTGGGGGGGGTCGACCTGCGGGACACAGCACACGGCTCGTCACGCCAACCAGAAAAGCCCTCACAGATTATAATAAACAGATTATAATAATGTCATGTACAGAGGAGGAAAGAGGCAAAAAGGACCACCCAGCACCCATTCTGACCCATTTAAATGCCTCATTTTCAGCTCCATCTCTAACTAATTTGGTACCAATACAGGGTCGATGGCAAAAAGGAGTCAACAAAGAATATAGCTGTTGCGTAAGCTGAATGATTTGAATGTTTCCTGGTTCTTTTATCGGTCATTTATTAAAAGCCTTTCGCCCTTTTCTTTTATTACCTGGTTTTAGGGATCGTCCGTGAAGGAGAAGAATCCTGACCTGATCCATAGCCATTTACCCTGCCCCCCCCATTAGAAATGTCAGATTTTTTATCAAGCTGCTAAATGCTGATGCCATCAATTAGTCATTTATTTATTCCAGCCATAACGTAAAAATGTATTTATTATCATGTATTATTTATGTGCTGACCTCTTTTTCTTTTGTTTTGTGTCTGACTGGAGTTAAATTGCCCTATTCTGGATAAATAAAGTTGCTGAATTGAATTGGAATAAATGTTTGCTTTTTGTAAATATATAAACACATAAACAAACTATGAAAACAAGTTTTAGAGTCCAGAAAGAAACGGAGGTCTTCGTTCTTCCACTCGAACCAAAGAGATCCAACTCTGATCTTCTTTAGTTTTGATGTCCGATCATCCACAAAGAAAAAGAAGAAAAAGAAAGAAAGAGAAAAAGAAAAGCGCTTTTTGTGCCACAAGGTGGCGTCACATGACCCGGTCCTCCCCTCTCTGACACCAGCTGCCAGTTCCGGTTCAGGAGGTGAAAAAGGCCCCAGAGCTGAAGCCGGGCTCGGACCTCTGGGTAACATCTGGACCCCTGCATGCTTTAGTCATTATGGCCGCGTCCGGTCACTCAGCGGGGTGCCTGGATGTCTCTGGTCAAATGGTAAAGAAAACCTCCACCTTTTCCAGAGCTGGTTTTTCCTTGCCCC
>CAJRST010019446.1:3570-21294 GCA_907169785.1 Menidia menidia | reverse complement strand
AAAAGACGGTTAAAGGACCAAACTCAGAGCTCAACACAAATAGGAGAGTTTGTATCTCGGACAGAAGCAGAATCTTTATGTATTTTTGTGCCTGGGGGGCCGGTTTATCTTTCAAAGCCTCTTTATTGGAGAGAAAACGCTTCAACAGAAGATTTTAAAAGGCTTTCGAAACTGGATCTTCAAACAAACGGCATCATTTCTGAACCCCCACTCCCAGCGTTTAAGAAGAGATCAGCCATATTTGAGGGGAATACTAAACGGGGTAAAAAGGCTCTGCAGACTAAACTGACTCTCAGGTGGGATCACCGGCTCATTAATATGTACAGAGTGAGGATTCAGACCATCCAATCAGCAGATTTCAGGGTTCCTATTTCCCCATTTACCAGCGATCGTTTATAAAATATAAAATATCCCATTCAACTGGGCAGCCTTTGGCTCAAGAGTGGGACCAATAACCTGCTGCAATTAACCTTTTAAAGCCTGATCCAAGAATAAAACAAAACAGAAAATTACTTTTTTTTTTGTTTGAATTCCTTATTTGGCCTTTCAACAAAAGATGTAAAAAGAAAAAACAGAAATACATTTTTGATATTAATAATTTATTACTATGCGATTATTTTTTTTACCTTTTTACGTCTTGATTTTACATTAAAATTACATATATGTATATAAATTATGTTCACTTTTAATGTAAATTTTTACCTGTACAGCACTTTGGCAACTTTGGTTATTTCAAATGTGCTCTATAAAGAAAATTTGACTTGACTTGACTTGGAAATGAACCCTTTAAAGCCCGATCCAAGAAAAATAGGAAGAATATTGGATTTTTTTTTAGTCCGAAGTCTTTCTTTGGTCCCTCAACAACATATGAAGAAAAAAAACAGAAATTATTTGATCAAATTAGCGTGCAATAAGTCAAAAATATACTTTCTTGTAGTGTTCTACTGGCTGTAATCAAGTGTATCTGAATGTGTACAACAGGGGTTTGAGCAAAGTTTTTACCATTAAATGATGCAAAAGGTGTCAGACGCAAAACATTTCAGAAACCGTACATATCAGATATGATACAGTTGGCATTTCAGGGTTAAGTGTATTTGAAAGCAGTTTTGAGCCGAGGTTTTTCAGTATTTAGCATCTGTAGAACTGCTGTAACGTGAACACAAAAGCAAAAAGATGATATCCACAATTCAGAGCTCTGTTGTGCTCACAAAAAATTCAAGAAAGCTGCATTTATTAGACCTAAAGGAGAGAAAAAAACAGTCCAAAAACCACCTCTCCTTCCGAGTTAATCCTCCCGTTTTAACTAGCAAATAGTTAAATGCCCTCCTCCTCAGAGGAACCACTTCAAAGCCAATAATCCCTCAGACCTCTGAGCCCGAGGAAGTCGGGATCGAACACGTTTCAAATGATCATAATGAGAAAAAAAGGCCTGGGACCATCGGGCCGGGCTGTAATCACACCGGCGTTTTCAACCCAATCCTCAGCAAAGCAAATCCCCTCCTTTTCTTTTGGTTCTTTTTATTTTGTGTTGTTAAATGACTGGCCCAAACACCTGCAGAGGTCCTCAAACGTGACTTGGAAAATGTCTTTAAACCCTATAATGCCAAATGTATCATATTTGCTCAAACCCCTGTTGTACATATTCAGATATACCTGATAACAGCCAGTAGAAGACTACACCGAAATATATTTTTGACTTATTGCACGCTAATTTGATCAAAATAATTTCAGTTTTTTTCTTCATATTTTTTTTTTTTTTTCTTTCTTTTTTTCCATTTTTTCCCCTTTTTTCCCTTTTTTTTTCCTATTTGTTTCCTATTTTTTTCTTCTTTTTTTCTTCTTTTTTTCTTTTTTTCCTTTTTTTTCTTTTTTTCCCTTTTTCCCTCTTTTCCCTTTTTTCCCTATTTTTCCTCTTTTTGTTCTTCTTTTTTTTCCTTTTTTTTCTTTCCCATATTTTGTTGAGGGGCCAAAGAAAGACTTCAGACTAAAAAAAAATCCAATATTCTTCCTATTTTTCTTGTAACAGGCTTTAAAGGGATAAACACAGTGTTCAGTCCTGAGCAGATAATATCTTTTTTTTTTTTTTGTCTCTAAAGGGGGAAAAGCTGATGATTCATAACCTCTGCAGCCTCCAAGGACGAGAAGATGGAGCTGAAATCTTCCAGGAGATGCTGACTGTGATGTAAATTGTTCCCAGGAGGCCAGGTGAACCTAAAGCCCCTTATTATCTCCGGACAGAGTTCCAGAAAACCGCCTTATCCGCCCTGCATACTGAAAAGTTACTAGCCTTAGCAAAACGGAGAAAAAAACGGTCCAGTGTCTATTAAAATGTGTCATCAAACTGAAAAATTGCTCAAAATTAAGACCCTTTTTTCAGTCGGTGTGTCGTTTTGCCTGTTTTTGTTAACCAGAAGCCCTCTTTTCTGACAGTAACTTAATTATAGGACGGTCATTTTAACCTTTAGGACACAAATACAGCTACAGAAAACAGTCAACAACTTAGAACCGGTCAGCCGAGTTCATTTTGCTCCGTTTAACCAACCGTTAAATGTCCGATAGAAGCACCACATGTGTTTAGACAGCTGTAGGATAGAGGGAAGTTTATGGCTTAATGAGGTATGTTTATCCTGAATGCTAGCATGCTAGCTTTCATTTGCAATTTTGAATTAAATGGAGGAGTTTTTTTTTTCTCTGTGGCTCGACGATGGCCTGCTGACCATTTAATCTTCAAGTTTATCCCAGATTTCTGAGACCTATTGCACCCTCACATAGCTAAAACTGTTTTTTAAAACACAGGAATATAGAATATTTTCTTTTCTTTATTCTTTTGATTAAAAAGCTTTTGAAAATGATGTGTATACGTATATTTTTTGCCAATTTTACAATTGTAAATAGGGTTTTAAACAGGGTTCATAGGGTTAATCACTATAAAATTACATCTTTTTGGTATTTAGCCTAGAAAAATACAGTTAACCAAAAGCCAGTGTTGAATTCTCAGTTGAGGAATTAAAAGAATAAATGCAGAACGACATCTGAGAAGATATGACAGTAAAACAAAATTATGTACTTGTTCATTATACATGTATTTGCCAAAAAATCCATTCTGCTCCACTGATTATGGATTTAACATAGAATTAAAAAGAAAAAGCTAATCCAATTTCTATACCATGTATAATAAATCTAAATCATTTAATTAACTCATTTTGTCCATAATTACACGGACATCTAACAGTCTCTGACCACTGAAAGCTGTCAGAACTGAAAGGCTTGTTTTGATTGGTCAGCCAGTAAATCAGGGCCCCAAAATTAAGGAAATGGTCCAGAAAACACTTCCTTTGCTCTGGATTTTTAACCTCAATAATGACACAAATATTTCACAGGCCCAAAAGGAAATCCCCTCACAGAGAAAATGGCTGCATGCCTCACATTTAGAGCTAATATTTTCCCTTAACTTTGGCGTACAGGAGAAAAATAATCAAGTAGATTTGTTGCATAAATAAACTGGAATAATAAACTGCCAAAAAATGAAGAGAAATGTTACCAGAACCAGCAGTAAATATAAAACAGTGGCCTCGAAAAGCTACTTATGTACATTAAAATAACAACTTTTATGGATTTTAATAACGTTGGATTATAGATTAATGGCAAAAGCTGATGCATTCTTGTGTCTTTTGCTGAGATGATACTTTAAATGAGTTTCCAGACAACGTGTAACCCGGCGTGGATCTTTTTTTTTTGGTCCTGAGACGAGCTCTGAGAGCTTTGAAACCCAGAATCAAACACTTATTTCAAAAGGTTTCTCCCAAAGTTGCTCTCAGCCGAGCCGAAATGAGCTTAGCTGCCGTGAGGGGGCCGTTTGGTTCCGCCGCTGCAAAGTGTGCAATATATATTTGTCACAACTTTTTTTTTTTTTACAGCAAAATGAAAATTGCAAAGCATAAAATCAGATGTCAGACCGGGACAGGAAGTGAGTCAAACTCAACTGTATTTGACCAAAAGTTGCCCTTTTTGGCTTAAATTGAACCCATTTCAGATTCATGTTTAGCCACATATTCATTTTGAGTAAAGATTAGTGATGACTAGCAAAAGAGCTGCATAAAAAGTGAATAATTTAAAAGAGGAAAAACCTCCTTGTTTAATAAATATATTCAAGCCTTCGTATCAGAGACCTTGTGACTGTTTCCCACCCAGTAATCGATGCTCCTGAATCCTCCCTGCACGTCTTAAAAACTGTAGGTGAACGGCTGGGTGCTGTTGACTCTGAGTATTTGTCAGAGAAAGACAAATACTGATGATGCTCGATGGCACATTTTACCAGCACACACAAGCATACTAACAGGGTTTGAGAAAAACCTTCATTCACTAAACACTGGAAGCTCAATAATGTCCTTTTAACATTGAAAAACCCACATTTTTACCTTTAAATTGGCCTCATAATGTGAAAACTCACATTTTTATTTTTGTTTATCCTTTACAAGCACAAAAAAACAAATTAGGATGCCTATTTTGGGCCCTAAATAAGTTTTTTTTTCCATTAAATCTGGTTGTCTTAAATGATAAAACTTTAAATAAGCCCGATCATACATCATAAACCAAAAGGTTTTGGCCATTTCTTCTATTAAAAGAAGCATTTAGATTATTTTCAGTGGGATTCTTTTCAGATTTCCAGGTCCACGACAACCTCCATCCTTCCTTTTTGAAGCTACCTCCATTTGAGATCTGCCCCAAAAAGCTTCTTCCTATTTTTCTTGGATCAGGCTTTAAAGGGTTAAATCATAAAAAAAAAAAACACAATGGAAAACTCATTCTGGAGTTAACTGAGGCCACAGACCCCCATTTTGTTTTTCCCCTCATTGACAACCAATCAATGGAACCAACCAACCAATCTACAGTTAACCGTATTTATCGCCGAGGAGGAAACAAAGTCTTCTTAATATCTTTGGACTCCGGAACAGTTGCTTATTTTTCTGCCTCACTGTCCACTCAGGTGTTTTTTATCGGGTTTATTACAGCAAGGTCAGCTGGAGAGTGAAAAGTTCCACCAGATTTGAGTTAAAATATAAGTAAATATTCCTGAACCCAGAACCGGACTAACATCAGAAGTTTATTTTACTTTTACTCCATATTTTTTTTATTACAAAATACAATGAAATATATGCTAGTAAATAAGCGCTAGTTCAGTTCTCCCTGTTCACTCAGGATGTAGCAGCTAACGTTAGCTAAAGCTAACCTAGCTGGCTAGCTGTATGATAACGTTAGCTAAAGCTAACCTAGCTGGCTAGCTGTATGCTAACGTTACCTAAAGCTAACCTAGCTGGCTAGCTGTATGCTACATGCTAGCATAAAGGCTCAGCTCAGGATTCTGACTCTGGAATAATAAATAATAGCAGATGAAGTGCTGTTGATTGCTAATGCAGATGTAGTTTTCTGTTTTTTGTAAACACCTGTATGGCCTTTCACACGTTTGATATAATATAAACAATATCTATTACATTTTTGACTGCCTTTTTTTAATATACACAGTACTTGTACTTTTATTTTTACTTTCGATACTTTAGTTGCAATTTTTGAAATACTTCTACTTGCAATACTTAAGTTAAAAAAAATGGAGTACTTCTGTACTTCCACTTAAGTATGGTGTTGAATGAACACTTCTACTTTTACTCAAGTAAATTTTTTTACATAGTACTTGTACTTCTGCTCCAGTACTTTATACATCTCTGATTCTAAGACAACAGACTCTTCAAGGTCCAAATGTCCCACATTTCAGAGCAGACTTGAGCACAAAAAAGAGCGATATCTGCTCTATAACGATCCATTATGTCCATTAAGGATAGATTAGAGTCCTTTTGGTGCGGAGAAGGAAGCAGCTGGTTAAACACGGACACGTAGGGAGGGAGCCGTGACACAGGAGGAAAACTTCACACCACCGAATCTGGGACACCATACTGGGGCACTTAGCAGGCGAGCGGATCCCCGGAGCAGGGAGGTGGAGACCGGACGGGTAAAAGGAGGAGGAAACGGAGCCGTACGGCTGAATAATTATCTTTGGACAGAAGATGATGATGATTTGCAACTCAGACTGGAGCCAGTGCTGAGTTTTCCTAACAGGACCTGTTAGAATCTGGCTATAATGACTCATTTTAGCATTGTATGCTATCACATGATCTATGTAAACTACTGATTGTTATATTTTCTTTTATATATTTTGTGTTAAAGTCTCTGGCTGTGTCCCCAGACTCTCTTTTCTCTCTTTTTCTTTCTTTATTCCACACCTTTAGGTCAACACACACACACACCATTTGTTACCACATTCCTGTCATCTGCATGAATTAGGACCTGGCCTGTTCCTGCCCAGAGGTAACTGGCCAATAGGACTTGTGTTAGAGCCCAGCTGATATACTTAACTGTGACCAATAAATGTCTTTTTTTTTATACTTTTGATCCACTCTGGTTTATTCTAAATAAATACTAAAGAATCGGGTTGACAGACCGAAGGGTGTGGATAAAAAGATCTGAGCAAAACTGTATTTAAGTCGCTACACCTTTTCTAAAAGCTTCCCCTTTGGGAAAGATTGAAGTAAAAAAACATGTATTTATATTCAATAAACGTTGGAGACCTGTCGTTCCGCTAATTATGCAATAAGGTTTTTTTTCGTTTTGTTTTTTCTCACACTCTTGTAATCACCCTGTGTGTGTGTTTTTTTTTATGTTTAAAAATGTAAAAATACACATGTACATTCGTACCACATTGTATTATTTCTGAAAAAATAATAAAAATTGTAAAAAAAAATATGTATTTCACATGAATGTCAATCAAAGGAGACAAGAAAGAGGATTTGTAACACCCCTTTCGGCCGGATTACGGTGTTACAGCCACAGAAAAAGCTTTAAAATTGTTTTATTTCACAGTTTGAGGTTCAGGGCAGAGCCTACCGTGGTTGGAGGCCTTGGCGTGGACGGGCGTGTAGTGATTCTTCAGGGTTCTGACCGGCGTCTCGTCTTTGGGAGAGCCGTCGATGGCGGCCATGTTTTCGTGTTCGTACTGGGAGGGGGGGGCCGAGCTTTGTTGCCTCAGAATATCCGCCAGAGCCCTGAAAGAAAAGAGGTCAGAGGTCAGGTATATGTAAATACCAGAAACGTTTCTATTGGTAAAGACAGCTTTTCAGTACCTGGAACAATCTTCAGAAAGACTGGAAGTTGAAGGAGCAAAAAAAGAGTGAAAAACAGAAGTGTAACAGAAATGGAAAGAAAAAAAATAAGTACATTATAAAATAAAATAAAATAAAATAAATTAATTATAATAATTAAAAAATATTTTAAATTTAGAATAAAAAAATAAAGAAAATGAATAAAGAAAAATAAAGAAATGGGAGAAAACATAAAAAAAATTAAAAATATATAAAATTAAAATAAACAAATAAATAATAATAATGATGATAAAAAAATTAAAAATGTAAAAAATATTTGTTAAAAAATTAATAAAAAAATTTAATTAAAAATAAAGAAATGGTAGCAAAATATTGGTAAAGACAGCTTTTCAGTACTTGAAACAATTTTCAGAAAGACTGGAAGTTGAAGGATTTGATTCCAATCGGACATTTTAAACCATTGCTCAAAGGGTTGGAAATGAGATCTATGGTTTGTAACTGTTTTATAAATTTCTAATGATAGATAGATGTAATTGTAAACTAATGTAATGTAATTTCTAATGTAATCTTTTGCCGCTGTCTTGGCCGGGACTCAATTGAAAAAGAGATTGTTTAATCTCAACGGGACTTTTCCCGGTTAGATAAAGGAAAGAGAAGTAAAAGATAAAAAACAAAGAAAATAAATCAGTGGTCCAGCTCATCCATTCAAGGATTAGCCCCAAATAGCCATAAATTGATATTGCAAACACGAAGTGAAAGAGAGATAGAGTCTGACATGACACCAGCTCTTTCTTTTTTAAATGAAATAAAAGGGCACGCTAACTGTGTCAATGTCAAGCGAAAGCAAACCGCGGAGTCCACTTTTCCATAACTCCGTGACTTTGGGAGATATTGGGAGTATTAATAGCATTTCCCTTCCAGGGCGAGCACACTTTCGCCGTCTCCTCTTCACAGACGGAGGCGACCTGATTCTGCATTGTCCCAGTTGTGCAGCAGGAGCCCAACCGGCTTTCAGCACACATCTTGATAAGAAACGACAAGCAATTATGAGGAGGAAGAACGGCCACAAAAGAGCTTCTGATTGATTCTGAGGAGCGCGGAAACTGCAGGGGGTTTCGGGGTCTGAAATGCTGTTTATTATCCTCTCTCTGGGCCTTATCGGCACCGCGTTTCTATCCAGAAAAATTCATAATGTGCTTCAAAAAGACAAAGAGCGAGGTGTGAAAAACGTTGGAAACACAAAGACGCTGGAGTGAAATGAAGTTTTCATCCTTTAAAACCTGAGCGAAAACACGTGCAGTGTTCCTAAAAAAGGTTAAGATATCACTTTTACTCAAACTCGCAAAACAGGGAAGTCAAATAATTCATATTCCCCCTTTCCCCGAGTTCTTTTTCTCGCCTTAAGGGGAAAATATCCAGTCAAGACTGGAAGGAGAGCTCGGAAAAGTAGCAGAAGGTCCAAAGAGAACGCGGAAACTCAGAAACTAAGACAAAAAACAGACCTGATCAACAGCTAAAATCACAAAAACTGTACAAATTGCTGAAATTTGACGTCATTAATGGCCAGACTCATTACCATGGTTACAAAAGGTGGAAACAAACGTCCCAAACGTCTGGTTGGTTTTCACAGAGGCATCCATTACTCAAGTTCTACATTAACCTCAATAAGCATCGCCCATTTTGAAATAACCACAACAGAATAATCTCCTTTAAAAAATTAATGGAACCCTGTCTCCATATCTAAAGGAGATGAGGAGGAACTAAAGTATTTAACACCACCAAATCTAATCCTGGCTGTTATTGCACAGTCCAAAGAAAATATTTTATTTGCATTTTATCGCAGTGACATCCAGATTTAATGCTTTTTTTCTCAGATCACACTTTGTTTGAGCTCTAAATACCTGTGTGGCAGGAAGTTAAAGGCTTGAAAATATAGGTTGGTGATCAA
Source organism: Menidia menidia (assembly GCA_907169785.1). Lineage (NCBI taxonomy): Eukaryota > Metazoa > Chordata > Actinopteri > Atheriniformes > Atherinopsidae > Menidia > Menidia menidia. Next base: position 12,195 of record CAJRST010019446.1, on the reverse strand, counting down.
TAAACCACCAGTGATCAACCGTTAGGAGGATGTGGCCAAAGACTGATGCTGGAAACACAAAGGAGACCTCAAACAAGAGGAGAAAGGGCTGGAAAGCTGTGGCAAATTAACCCGTTTTGATGCAACTGACATAAAGGGGACGCGGGAAATATACGCAACAGGACCTGTCAATCAGAGAGACGCCTCATCTAAAAACGGCTGCAAACGCCCCAAAAAAGTGAAAAAAGGAAACAAAAACGGGACAAAATACACAGAAGTTGACAGGACAGAAGCCAACACTCTGGTGAGTTAGATTAGAGGTGTCGGGGGGGGGGGGGGGGCAGATCAGGAGGCAATCTCCCTCCTGATTGGTTAATGGCCTCGCCAACATGCTCCGTACATCATGACGTGTTTTACAACTTTCATACGGGTTTGAGGTCGTTCCCTCTGGCAGCTCGTTTCCATTTCAGCCCAGTTTCTCCCCAGATGTGCTCTGAATGCTCTCATCCACGTCCCCAAAAATGCCCAAGTTTGTTTTACAGCGCATGAGAAAACAGAAGTGTCACAGAAATGGGAGAAAAAAAAAATTAAAAAATTAAAAAATGAAATAAAATAAATAAATTATAATAATTAAAAAAAACATTCAAATAAAAAAAGAAAGAAAGAAAAAAGAAAGAAATGGGAGAAAACATAAATAATTTTTTTAATCAAAATAAACAAATAAATAATAATATTGATTATAAAAAAATCAAAATGTAAAAAATATTTATTTAAATAAAAAATTCAAAAATTAATTGAAAAATAAAGAAATGGTAGAAAAATGAAAAGCTGTACTGTTTTTCTGTTATTGTTAACAAAATAAGTCCATCTTTATTAAGACCTGTAAGACATGCTACTGGAAATGTAAACGGTTCTGTGTATTCCCGGTAAGAGAAAAACCCTTTTGGGTTTATTTTTCCAAGAAAACATCCTGACTTGATGCTGTCTTTTTATGGGTCATTTCTCAATATCAGGTCAGCCAAACGGGCACTTTTCCGGGCAGCTCTGAAACCTCTGATGACGACGTCAAAGCGTCAGAGCCTCATTCTGTACATATTAGTGATTAATTGAATTTGGGCTGTAGAGGTTTGGCTAAATTCAGGTTTTGGGTTTCCAAAGTCGCCCTTGGGGGTTTTAGATGTTTTCCTTCTTCAGGCCAAATCGATTAATTTCATCCATCCATTAACGTTACCTCTTATTCCCTAATGGGGTCTAGGGGGGCGGAGCCTATCCCAGTAGCCAATGGGGAGAGGGGGGGTCCCCCTGGACGGTCCCCAGTCCATCACAGGGACACACAGAGACACGCAAGCACCAACAACCACACACACTCACACTGAGGGCAGTTTGGAGTCCAACAACCTAACATGCAGGTTTTTGGACGGTGGGAGGAAGCCGGAGAACCCGGAGAGAACCCACAGACACAGGAGAACATGCAGAACCACCCAGAAAGGTCCTGGTTCCCCCGGGACTCCAACCCAGAACCATCTGGTCCTGGTTCCCCCGGGGACTCCAACCCAGAACCCTCTGGTCCTGGTTCCCCCGGGACTCCAACCCAGAGGTGCTAACTGGGAGGTGCTAACCACCAAACCACCGTGCCTTCATTTCATCCCAATCAGGTGTGTTTGACACCCCTAATGTAGACGGTCCCATTAAGATGTTCTGGGTTTGATAAAAACAAACGTATGAAACAGTTTTCAAGCATGCATTGTTGCAGCAAACATCTATTTTCCGTTGGAGCGTTAGCTGTCTGCTAGGATCTGAACCAGGTACTAACCCAGAGTTAAAGAAAGGCTGAAAAAGGTTTTCTTAAAGATTTGTTGTTGCGGGACTTGTGTGATGAGAGATTTTGGACCGTAGAGCAGATGTTGAGCTTCTTCAATTTGTGTTTTGGCTTCAAAACGAAGTAAAAGAACACATTGTTCCCTGGTCCAACCCCCCTCTAAACTCAGGGAAGGAGAGCTGGAGATAAAAATATTTTAAAAATGTATGAATAAATCCAACCGCGTTTTAACCCTGTAATGCCAAATGTATCATATTTGATACGTACGGTTCCTCAAATGTTTTGCGTCTGACACCTTTGACAGAATTTAATGGTAAAAACTTTGCTCAAAATCCTATTGGACACAATCAGATACACCTGATAACAGGGGGCAGAAGACTACACAAAAGATAATCTGGACTTATCGCATAGTAATGAATTACTAATATCAAACATTTCTTTTGGTTTTTTCTTTTGACATATTTTGTTAAAAGGCCAAATAAAGACTTCAAACCATAAAAAAAGTAATTTTCTGTTTTTTTTTATTCTTGGATCAGGCTTTAAAGGGTTAATCCGAAGGCTCCCTCCACATCAGGTAATAGTTTTTCCGTCTGGAAAATGGACTTTCTAACAGATCAGACTGCTGCACCGCATTGTTATCGTCCATTTTATCCATAAACGAGCATTTAAGCAGGAGCTATTCACAGACTACAAACGTTAGTCTTCTGGGCTGAGCTGCTGAACGCTTTGGCCCGGTAAAAACAGCCTCTTTGCACCATCTGACGAAGGGGATTTGAGGAGAAAAACCGTCCCCCACTGAGGGCCAAAAAGTGGAACGCGTGCAAAGTATGGTGATCTGGGATTCACATCGGAGCGTGCAAAAAGGGGTCACAGGCATCCGTCTTTCTCAGTGAAAAGACCACTGTTGCTTAATATAGACGATCTGGAGTCTCTGCACATCGACGCTTCATCTCAAACTTTCATCCATAAAAGGCAGATTTCTGCTTCTGACCCTCAAATGGAGGCTTTTGGGTGCCCTGACGCTTAAAAAGCAGCTTTGTCTGAGCTGCTATTGTCCATCTGAACGAATCTAATTCCCTTCATCTGTATTCAACTGGAAAAACATTCATAGCTTTTTTTTGGTAGCCTTTTAAAAAAAACTTTCTTTCAGACTGAAAGTTTGAGGTTGTGTTTTTTTAATAAAGCATTCTCACCTTTTCTCATATTTTTCATTTTTCTTTGGGCTTTAATTATTGTCCAGTTTTCTCCTTTAAAAAGAAAATCTTTGGTAGATTTCTTTCCTGCTCTATTAAATGTTTAAAAAAAAATCACCAACAGGTGAAAACAGTTGACTTTGGCTTTAAGTTTAGCTGTTTTTCATGATTTGATTCCAACAACAAAAATTCTTTTTTCCACCTTTAAGATATGTGGGTGATGTGCTTTTATGGGAATTATTTGGTGCTTAACCAGCACAGAGAATACATTTAATAAAACTTTTTCGTCAACTGCAATCAAGAAACCAAAGCTCTGTTTGTCTACCACCAATCAATGGCCAATAACCTGTTCAGCTACAAATGTTGGAAGTGTAATAAAGAGGTGGGCACATTTCTCCATGCATTATGGGAGTGTCCCTTGATAATGCCCTTTTGGAAGGCGGTCTTAAAAAAATTTGAGGACTGCTTTGGTCAACTTCTACCAGAGTCTGCACAATTTTGCCTTTTAGGAGACAACTCATTGATGCCAGAGGCCATTCCAAAAGCTGAAGGTAGACTAATGATGAAAGGTTTTCTAGTAGCAGCCAGAATTAATCTTTGTAAATGGAAGAGCCCACATAGACCAGAAATCAAGGAATGGCTTCAGCTTATATCAGAAACAACTGCTTGATTTCTAGGGTGCAGAAAGAGCCAAGCATGTGTATATTTTGACAACAATGTTGGTAAAAAATTCTTAAGGGATTTTGGGTGCGATGTATGCTGTGAGTATGAATATGTGCATTGCTTATATATATGAATAGGTAATTGATAAGTGCTGTCAAGTTCTGTGTTGCTGCCGATGTTTGTGTTTTGTTGTTGAATGTCATCTGTTTGTAACTGTGTTATAAAAGAAAAATTAATTGAAAAAGCTTTAATGAAACAAAAAAAAAAAACCTGTTCAGCTCAGAGAACCTTCAGGTTCCTCCGGTTCCTGAAGGTAAAACCGTTCTGCTCACACTCCTCGTTCCGTTTCAGAGGTGGGAGTCCAAATCACTTTAGAAAAGCGGAGCGAATTAGCCGAGCGTGAAGCTAATCCCGTGTCCCGGCGCTCCGCTGCCAGCGGGAACGTTTCCCACCAGCTTCCCAGGCCTCTCGGAAAACCAACAAATCGGAAAACGGGCGGGAACGCCATCCTACAAAAACTGCACCGGATCCCTGTCACCCAAAGAATCCGATTAAAAATCAGCACCATGGAGAGCAACCCTAACCCCTAACCCTAAGCCTAAACCTAACCCAAACCTTAACCCTAACACTAACCTCAGCAACGGGGGGGCAGCCCTAACCCAAACCCCTAACCCCCAACCCTAACCCCAACCTTAACCCTAACCCCAGCACCATGGAGAGACACCCTAACCCTAACCCTAACCCCTAACCCTAACCCCTAACCCTAATCCTAATTCTAACCTTAACCTTAACCCTAACCCTAACCTCAGCACCATGGGGAGCAACCCTAACCCTAACTCTAACCCCTAACCCCTAACCTTAACCCTAATCCTAATCCTAACCTTAACCAGAACCCTAACCTCAGCACCATGGGGAGCAACCCTAACCCCTAACCTTAACCCTAATCCTAACCTTAACCCTAACCCTAACCTCAGCACCATGGGTAGCAACCCTAACCCAAACCCCTAACCCCTAACCCTAACCCTGACCCTAACCTTAACCTTAACCCTAATCCTACCCTTAACCCCCCTAACCCTAACCTCAGCACCAAAACTCTCTGCCGTCTGACATCTGAAATATCGACTCCCTCCCTCTTTTCAAAACAAAACTCCAAACCCACCTGTTTAAAATTCCTTACCCACCTCACCCCCCCCAACTCTAACAGTCCCCTCATTCTGCACAGTTTTATTCATTCCATTTTTATTCATTTATGATTTTTTTTATTTATAATGTATTTGTAGGTTTTCTTATGTTTCAATATTGTTTTAACAACGATCTTCTTTGTAAAGTGTCCTTGAGTGGCATGAAAGGCGCTTTTTAAAATTAAAATGTATTATTATTATTTATATTATCTACTTATATAGCGCTTTTCTAGTCAAAATGACTACTAAAAGCTGCTTCTCCTCGTTCAGAGAACAGACTCCAAACTAACAGCTGCCTCATGGCATCGACAGGTCCCGCCACTGGAAACTGGATATCAAAGTGTGGTAAATTATGGGACGATCGTCTTCAAATAGCTCCAGTGAAAAACTCTGCTGAGGCAGAACTTGGTGGAACAAAAGACGATTTTTACTGTCAGCCAGGTCCCAGTCAGAGGTTCAGATTGATGCATGAAGTCTGGAGAAACCTCAGAGAAAACTCTCTATAACCCTGGGTGTGTCCGTTCTTATATTTGGTATCCCGTATCTGTACTTTTTGTCTTACGTCAGGCTATTTTTGTCATGGTTTCATCCATATCATAAACCTTTTCCCTTTTGGCCCACCACCAGGCTCCAGATGTAGAATATGAATATGTTTTGTCCCTATCATGAACATCTCCTTTTTTGTCCTTTTCCAGACCAGTCAGGGGTCCAGATCTATCCATCAAGTCTGGAGAAACCTCAGAAAAAACTCTCTCTAACTCTGGGTTTGTCCGTTCTTATATTTGGAATTCCCGTATCTGTACTTTTTGTCTTATGTCAGGCTGTTTTTGTCATGGTTTTATCCATATCATAAGCCTTTTCCTTTTTGTTCCACCACCAGGCCGTCTCCCTCCAGAACTACAGCTAGAATGTATTTTGTCCCTATCATGAACATCTCCTTTTTTGTCCTCTTCCAGACCAGTCAGAGGTTAGATTGATGCTTCAAGTCTGGAGAAACCTCAGAGAAAACTCTCTCTAACTTTGGGTGTGTCTGCCCTTATATTTGGTATTCCCATATCTGTACTTTTTGTCTTACGTCAGGCTGTTTTTGTCATGGTTTTATCCATATCATAAACCTTTTCCTTTTTTGGTCCACCACCAGGCCATCTCCCTCCAGATGTAGAATATGAATATGTTCAGTCCCTATCATGAACATCTCCTTTTTTGTCCTCTTCCAGGCCAGTCAGAGGTCCATATTGATGCGTCAAGTCTGGAGAAACCTCAGAGAAAACTCTCTCTAACTCTGGGTGTGTCCGCCCTTATATTTGGTATTCCCGTATCTGTACTTTTTGTCTTACTTTTTGTCTATTTTCATCCAGGCATCCAGCCCAAATATGGTTTTATCCGTATCATAAACCTTTTCCCTTTCTGGTCCACCACCAGGTTGTCTCCCTCCAGATGTAGAATATGAATATGTTTTGTCCCTGTCATGAACATCTCCTTTTTCGCCCTCTGCTAGGCCGTCTCCATGTTTCCTCCATAGCTTGAGCATCCTCCCTACACTCTACTTCAGGATTGTGTTTTCTCAAATGTCTATGCTCTACCAACAAAATCTTCAGTCTGAGCTTCAGACACCACCAAAGTCTCCCCCCTTCGTTTTGGTCTGAAAAGCTGATGTTTTCCAGACCTGAATCTGGTTCAGGCTCAGTCCGTTTGTCCCATTCTGGGTCCTTAAACGTGGACATTTGCCTGCTGCGTTTCTCAGAAAACGCTGAGTAATCCCCTTGACATTTTCTGAACAGCAGGATGGGAGATTTCTCCACCGTGTTCAATCCTTCTCATATCATTAACTCCCGCTTTGTCCAGAATGGAGGGAATAGTAGGATGCGACTCAAATGAATCACGACTTCGAGTTCTGACGATGACTAAGCGTTTTTTTGTCCCACAGTGGGAGGGGGAAGGTGCCATTTTAAATCGGACAAAAGCCCAATTAAACAGCTACTTATCACCATGGGCTGCATCTTAATTGCTGCCACTTTGCTTGTAAAACTCGTGCGATTTGAGTCCATGCAAACAAACACGTTCACCTGATGTGTCCCCAAAACACTCTAAAAAAAAGGCCTCACGGCCAAACGAAACCAAAGCAGAATGCAAAAACGAAGCCGCATCTGTGCTTTTTAGAGGCGGCAGAACACGCTGTCAAAACAAAAAAACTGTGATTACCACACTGGTATTTGCCTATCTAGTCATCGGGAACACAGAACGTGTCGTTTTTTTTGGTTCCGTTTGTCCGACTTGGCGCCTCAGATGCTGCCGACCACACTTCTCCACGCGCCCGTTGTCCACTTTTCTGTGGCTTTATTCACCCTCTCAGCATCTTTATCGAGCTGCGAATGAAAAGCCCTTGGGTTCCCACACCGGTGGGTAGGTGGGGGGGCAGATGGCTCCAAAAGCTCAGCTGTCAACTGAGAAAACCAAGTCTGAGTTTGGCCAGAATCCTGTTTTCTTTTCGTCTTCCACCCGTGACACTACTTTAGATCTACTAAATTATATCAACATAGTTAGGCGGGGTTTGGGATAACATTATCTGGCCGTCACCGTGTACCATAAAGGAGATTTTACATCATGTTTCTGAGGTTTCAGGAACCTGAAATGGATAATATTTGTATTCGATATGGATGACTGGGATGGGCTATTTGGGTGTTTCTTCTTTTTTCAAACAGCAATAAAAGAAGTTGGGCTAAATCTGAAGAGTTGAAGGCAAAATGCTGAGTGAGAAGATGCTGATAAGCTATTCAGAAGATTTAAAGTCATGACATCCCATCAGAACAAGCAGCCGTCACACAGAATTCATCCATAGAAAATACCTGTAGCTGTAGTAGAAAAAAAGAAAAAGGAAAGAAAAAAAAGGGAAAAAAGGAAAGAACAAAAAGAGAAAAAAAAGAAGAAAAAAAAATACCTGTAGCTTTGCAATGTTTGTTAAATGAAAAGCTCTTTATCTTGAAGCACACTTCCCTCTGTCCAACTTTAGGCCGAAACAGCTTTAACCAGCTGAGCTTTTCGACCTACAACACAAACATGGAGTTCTTCTCCTTCTATATTACCTCCATCCATCACCAAAATTGTGTTTCTGAATTAGGAAAAGTCTCGTTCGCTCCCTCTATTTGCCGTTAGACCCAAAGCCGACCGAATCTCGAGGTATTAAACACAGTTATTGCTGCTATTCCGACCTACAGGGACTGTGAGGAGGAATTAATGGTGCGTTTTGCTGTGTATACGTCGCTGTATAGACACATGAATTTACATTGTTTATACATTTGCTGTTTGTCCAATCTGTGTTCGGCGTTGTGTGACTTCTGCTGATTGAGCCGCTGCCTTCTGTGGAAGCCAAACTCAATCTTGGGAGTTTCATTTTCCCTGTTCGTGTTAAAGTGAATTTGCGGAATCCATAGGGGTCCCGTCCATATAGCGAAAAAACCCCAGAGAGGTTTGGCTCGAAACCCGATAGGAAGAGAAAAGCATGGAGGAAACTCAAGAATCCGATCGATTTTTGGGCACAATGTTGAAAGGTCACAAATATTTATAAATCCGTCTCCTGATCACCAAGTGATCATCAAGATTTCAGACAAGCTTTAAGTTTCAAACGAGGGCCTTTATCTGAGGGGAAAGGGGAGATTTTCTCCAGGTTTAGCCATCTACAGGACTGTCTCAGAAATTAGAATATTGTGATAATGTTCTTTATTTTCTGTAATGCAATTAAAAAACATGAAATGTCATACATTCTGGATTCATTACAAATCAACTGAAATAT
>CAJRST010019335.1:29659-47383 GCA_907169785.1 Menidia menidia | reverse complement strand
ATATTTCAGTTGATTTGTAATGAATCCAGAATGTATGACATTTCATGTTTTTTAATTGCATTACAGAAAATAAAGAACATTATCACAATATTCTAATTTCTGAGACAGTCCTGTAGATGGCTAAACCTGGAGAAAATCTCCCCTTTCCCCTCAGATAAAGGCCCTCGTTTGAAACTTAAAGCTTGTCTGAAATCTTGATGATCACTTGGTGATCAGGAGACGGATTTATAAATATTTGTGACCTTTCAACATTGTGCCCAAAAATCGATCGGATTCTTGAGTTTCCTCCATGCTTTTCTCTTCCTATCGGGTTTCGAGCCAAACCTCTCTGGGGTTTTTTCGCTATATGGACGGGACCCCTATGGATTCCGCAAATTCACTTTAACACGAACAGGGAAAATGAAACTCCCAAGATTGAGTTTGGCTTCCACAGAAGGCAGCGGCTCAATCAGCAGAAGTCACACAACGCCGAACACAGATTGGACAAACAGCAAATGTATAAACAATGTAAATTCATGTGTCTATACAGCGACGTATACACAGCAAAACGCACCATTAATTCCTCCTCACAGTCCCTGTAGGTCGGAATAGCAGCAATAACTGTGTTTAATACCTCGAGATTCGGTCGGCTTTGGGTCTAACGGCAAATAGAGGGAGCGAACGAGACTTTTCCTAATTCAGAAACACAATTTTGGTGATGGATGGAGGTAATATAGAAGGAGAAGAACTCCATGTTTGTGTTGTAGGTCGAAAAGCTCAGCTGGTTAAAGCTGTTTCGGCCTAAAGTTGGACAGAGGGAAGTGTGCTTCAAGATAAAGAGCTTTTCATTTAACAAACATTGCAAAGCTACAGGTATTTTTTTTTCTTCTTTTTTTTCTCTTTTTGTTCTTTCCTTTTTTCCCTTTTTTTTCTTTCCTTTTTCTTTTTTTCTACTACAGCTACAGGTATTTTCTATGGATGAATTCTGTGTGACGGCTGCTTGTTCTGATGGGATGTCATGACTTTAAATCTTCTGAATAGCTTATCAGCATCTTCTCACTCAGCATTTTGCCTTCAACTCTTCAGATTTAGCCCAACTTCTTTTATTGCTGTTTGAAAAAAGAAGAAACACCCAAATAGCCCATCCCAGTCATCCATATCGAATACAAATATTATCCATTTCAGGTTCCTGAAACCTCAGAAACATGATGTAAAATCTCCTTTATGGTACACGGTGACGGCCAGATAATGTTATCCCAAACCCCGCCTAACTATGTTGATATAATTTAGTAGATCTAAAGTAGTGTCACGGGTGGAAGACGAAAAGAAAACAGGATTCTGGCCAAACTCAGACTTGGTTTTCTCAGTTGACAGCTGAGCTTTTGGAGCCATCTGCCCCCCCACCTACCCACCGGTGTGGGAACCCAAGGGCTTTTCATTCGCAGCTCGATAAAGATGCTGAGAGGGTGAATAAAGCCACAGAAAAGTGGACAACGGGCGCGTGGAGAAGTGTGGTCGGCAGCATCTGAGGCGCCAAGTCGGACAAACGGAACCAAAAAAAACGACACGTTCTGTGTTCCCGATGACTAGATAGGCAAATACCAGTGTGGTAATCACAGTTTTTTTGTTTTGACAGCGTGTTCTGCCGCCTCTAAAAAGCACAGATGCGGCTTCGTTTTTGCATTCTGCTTTGGTTTCGTTTGGCCGTGAGGCCTTTTTTTTAGAGTGTTTTGGGGACACATCAGGTGAACGTGTTTGTTTGCATGGACTCAAATCGCACGAGTTTTACAAGCAAAGTGGCAGCAATTAAGATGCAGCCCATGGTGATAAGTAGCTGTTTAATTGGGCTTTTGTCCGATTTAAAATGGCACCTTCCCCCTCCCACTGTGGGACAAAAAAACGCTTAGTCATCGTCAGAACTCGAAGTCGTGATTCATTTGAGTCGCATCCTACTATTCCCTCCATTCTGGACAAAGCGGGAGTTAATGATATGAGAAGGATTGAACACGGTGGAGAAATCTCCCATCCTGCTGTTCAGAAAATGTCAAGGGGATTACTCAGCGTTTTCTGAGAAACGCAGCAGGCAAATGTCCACGTTTAAGGACCCAGAATGGGACAAACGGACTGAGCCTGAACCAGATTCAGGTCTGGAAAACATCAGCTTTTCAGACCAAAACGAAGGGGGGAGACTTTGGTGGTGTCTGAAGCTCAGACTGAAGATTTTGTTGGTAGAGCATAGACATTTGAGAAAACACAATCCTGAAGTAGAGTGTAGGGAGGATGCTCAAGCTATGGAGGAAACATGGAGACGGCCTAGCAGAGGGCGAAAAAGGAGATGTTCATGACAGGGACAAAACATATTCATATTCTACATCTGGAGGGAGACAACCTGGTGGTGGACCAGAAAGGGAAAAGGTTTATGATACGGATAAAACCATATTTGGGCTGGATGCCTGGATGAAAATAGACAAAAAGTAAGACAAAAAGTACAGATACGGGAATACCAAATATAAGGGCGGACACACCCAGAGTTAGAGAGAGTTTTCTCTGAGGTTTCTCCAGACTTGACGCATCAATATGGACCTCTGACTGGCCTGGAAGAGGACAAAAAAGGAGATGTTCATGATAGGGACTGAACATATTCATATTCTACATCTGGAGGGAGATGGCCTGGTGGTGGACCAAAAAAGGAAAAGGTTTATGATATGGATAAAACCATGACAAAAACAGCCTGACGTAAGACAAAAAGTACAGATATGGGAATACCAAATATAAGGGCAGACACACCCAAAGTTAGAGAGAGTTTTCTCTGAGGTTTCTCCAGACTTGAAGCATCAATCTAACCTCTGACTGGTCTGGAAGAGGACAAAAAAGGAGATGTTCATGATAGGGACAAAATACATTCTAGCTGTAGTTCTGGAGGGAGACGGCCTGGTGGTGGAACAAAAAGGAAAAGGCTTATGATATGGATAAAACCATGACAAAAACAGCCTGACATAAGACAAAAAGTACAGATACGGGAATTCCAAATATAAGAACGGACAAACCCAGAGTTAGAGAGAGTTTTTTCTGAGGTTTCTCCAGACTTGATGGATAGATCTGGACCCCTGACTGGTCTGGAAAAGGACAAAAAAGGAGATGTTCATGATAGGGACAAAACATATTCATATTCTACATCTGGAGCCTGGTGGTGGGCCAAAAGGGAAAAGGTTTATGATATGGATGAAACCATGACAAAAATAGCCTGACGTAAGACAAAAAGTACAGATACGGGATACCAAATATAAGAACGGACACACCCAGGGTTATAGAGAGTTTTCTCTGAGGTTTCTCCAGACTTCATGCATCAATCTGAACCTCTGACTGGGACCTGGCTGACAGTAAAAATCGTCTTTTGTTCCACCAAGTTCTGCCTCAGCAGAGTTTTTCACTGGAGCTATTTGAAGACGATCGTCCCATAATTTACCACACTTTGATATCCAGTTTCCAGTGGCGGGACCTGTCGATGCCATGAGGCAGCTGTTAGTTTGGAGTCTGTTCTCTGAACGAGGAGAAGCAGCTTTTAGTAGTCATTTTGACTAGAAAAGCGCTATATAAGTAGATAATATAAATAATAATAATACATTTTAATTTTAAAAAGCGCCTTTCATGCCACTCAAGGACACTTTACAAAGAAGATCGTTGTTAAAACAATATTGAAACATAAGAAAACCTACAAATACATTATAAATAAAAAAAATCATAAATGAATAAAAATGGAATGAATAAAACTGTGCAGAATGAGGGGACTGTTAGAGTTGGGGGGGGTGAGGTGGGTAAGGAATTTTAAACAGGTGGGTTTGGAGTTTTGTTTTGAAAAGAGGGAGGGAGTCGATATTTCAGATGTCAGACGGCAGAGAGTTTTGGTGCTGAGGTTAGGGTTAGGGGGGTTAAGGGTAGGATTAGGGTTAAGGTTAAGGTTAGGGTCAGGGTTAGGGTTAGGGGTTAGGGGTTTGGGTTAGGGTTGCTACCCATGGTGCTGAGGTTAGGGTTAGGGTTAAGGTTAGGATTAGGGTTAAGGTTAGGGGTTAGGGTTGCTCCCCATGGTGCTGAGGTTAGGGTTCTGGTTAAGGTTAGGATTAGGATTAGGGTTAAGGTTAGGGGTTAGGGGTTAGAGTTAGGGTTAGGGTTGCTCCCCATGGTGCTGAGGTTAGGGTTAGGGTTAAGGTTAAGGTTAGAATTAGGATTAGGGTTAGGGGTTAGGGTTAGGGGTTAGGGTTAGGGTTAGGGTGTCTCTCCATGGTGCTGGGGTTAGGGTTAAGGTTGGGGTTAGGGTTGGGGGTTAGGGGTTTGGGTTAGGGCTGCCCCCCCGTTGCTGAGGTTAGTGTTAGGGTTAAGGTTTGGGTTAGGTTTAGGCTTAGGGTTAGGGGTTAGGGTTGCTCTCCATGGTGCTGATTTTTAATCGGATTCTTTGGGTGACAGGGATCCGGTGCAGTTTTTGTAGGATGGCGTTCCCGCCCGTTTTCCGATTTGTTGGTTTTCCGAGAGGCCTGGGAAGCTGGTGGGAAACGTTCCCGCTGGCAGCGGAGCGCCGGGACACGGGATTAGCTTCACGCTCGGCTAATTCGCTCCGCTTTTCTAAAGTGATTTGGACTCCCACCTCTGAAACGGAACGAGGAGTGTGAGCAGAACGGTTTTACCTTCAGGAACCGGAGGAACCTGAAGGTTCTCTGAGCTGAACAGGTTTTTTTTTTTTGTTTCATTAAAGCTTTTTCAATTAATTTTTCTTTTATAACACAGTTACAAACAGATGACATTCAACAACAAAACACAAACATCGGCAGCAACACAGAACTTGACAGCACTTATCAATTACCTATTCATATATATAAGCAATGCACATATTCATACTCACAGCATACATCGCACCCAAAATCCCTTAAGAATTTTTTACCAACATTGTTGTCAAAATATACACATGCTTGGCTCTTTCTGCACCCTAGAAATCAAGCAGTTGTTTCTGATATAAGCTGAAGCCATTCCTTGATTTCTGGTCTATGTGGGCTCTTCCATTTACAAAGATTAATTCTGGCTGCTACTAGAAAACCTTTCATCATTAGTCTACCTTCAGCTTTTGGAATGGCCTCTGGCATCAATGAGTTGTCTCCTAAAAGGCAAAATTGTGCAGACTCTGGTAGAAGTTGACCAAAGCAGTCCTCAAATTTTTTTAAGACCGCCTTCCAAAAGGGCATTATCAAGGGACACTCCCATAATGCATGGAGAAATGTGCCCACCTCTTTATTACACTTCCAACATTTGTAGCTGAACAGGTTATTGGCCATTGATTGGTGGTAGACAAACAGAGCTTTGGTTTCTTGATTGCAGTTGACGAAAAAGTTTTATTAAATGTATTCTCTGTGCTGGTTAAGCACCAAATAATTCCCATAAAAGCACATCACCCACATATCTTAAAGGTGGAAAAAAGAATTTTTGTTGTTGGAATCAAATCATGAAAAACAGCTAAACTTAAAGCCAAAGTCAACTGTTTTCACCTGTTGGTGATTTTTTTTTAAACATTTAATAGAGCAGGAAAGAAATCTACCAAAGATTTTCTTTTTAAAGGAGAAAACTGGACAATAATTAAAGCCCAAAGAAAAATGAAAAATATGAGAAAAGGTGAGAATGCTTTATTAAAAAAACACAACCTCAAACTTTCAGTCTGAAAGAAAGTTTTTTTTAAAAGGCTACCAAAAAAAAGCTATGAATGTTTTTCCAGTTGAATACAGATGAAGGGAATTAGATTCGTTCAGATGGACAATAGCAGCTCAGACAAAGCTGCTTTTTAAGCGTCAGGGCACCCAAAAGCCTCCATTTGAGGGTCAGAAGCAGAAATCTGCCTTTTATGGATGAAAGTTTGAGATGAAGCGTCGATGTGCAGAGACTCCAGATCGTCTATATTAAGCAACAGTGGTCTTTTCACTGAGAAAGACGGATGCCTGTGACCCCTTTTTGCACGCTCCGATGTGAATCCCAGATCACCATACTTTGCACGCGTTCCACTTTTTGGCCCTCAGTGGGGGACGGTTTTTCTCCTCAAATCCCCTTCGTCAGATGGTGCAAAGAGGCTGTTTTTACCGGGCCAAAGCGTTCAGCAGCTCAGCCCAGAAGACTAACGTTTGTAGTCTGTGAATAGCTCCTGCTTAAATGCTCGTTTATGGATAAAATGGACGATAACAATGCGGTGCAGCAGTCTGATCTGTTAGAAAGTCCATTTTCCAGACGGAAAAACTATTACCTGATGTGGAGGGAGCCTTCGGATTAACCCTTTAAAGCCTGATCCAAGAATAAAAAAAAACAGAAAATTACTTTTTTTATGGTTTGAAGTCTTTATTTGGCCTTTTAACAAAATATGTCAAAAGAAAAAACCAAAAGAAATGTTTGATATTAGTAATTCATTACTATGCGATAAGTCCAGATTATCTTTTGTGTAGTCTTCTGCCCCCTGTTATCAGGTGTATCTGATTGTGTCCAATAGGATTTTGAGCAAAGTTTTTACCATTAAATTCTGTCAAAGGTGTCAGACGCAAAACATTTGAGGAACCGTACGTATCAAATATGATACATTTGGCATTACAGGGTTAAAACGCGGTTGGATTTATTCATACATTTTTAAAATATTTTTATCTCCAGCTCTCCTTCCCTGAGTTTAGAGGGGGGTTGGACCAGGGAACAATGTGTTCTTTTACTTCGTTTTGAAGCCAAAACACAAATTGAAGAAGCTCAACATCTGCTCTACGGTCCAAAATCTCTCATCACACAAGTCCCGCAACAACAAATCTTTAAGAAAACCTTTTTCAGCCTTTCTTTAACTCTGGGTTAGTACCTGGTTCAGATCCTAGCAGACAGCTAACGCTCCAACGGAAAATAGATGTTTGCTGCAACAATGCATGCTTGAAAACTGTTTCATACGTTTGTTTTTATCAAACCCAGAACATCTTAATGGGACCGTCTACATTAGGGGTGTCAAACACACCTGATTGGGATGAAATGAAGGCACGGTGGTTTGGTGGTTAGCACCTCCCAGTTAGCACCTCTGGGTTGGAGTCCCGGGGGAACCAGGACCAGAGGGTTCTGGGTTGGAGTCCCCGGGGGAACCAGGACCAGATGGTTCTGGGTTGGAGTCCCGGGGGAACCAGGACCTTTCTGGGTGGTTCTGCATGTTCTCCTGTGTCTGTGGGTTCTCTCCGGGTTCTCCGGCTTCCTCCCACCGTCCAAAAACCTGCATGTTAGGTTGTTGGACTCCAAACTGCCCTCAGTGTGAGTGTGTGTGGTTGTTGGTGCTTGCGTGTCTCTGTGTGTCCCTGTGATGGACTGGGGACCGTCCAGGGGGACCCCCCCTCTCCCCATTGGCTACTGGGATAGGCTCCGCCCCCCTAGACCCCATTAGGGAATAAGAGGTAACGTTAATGGATGGATGAAATTAATCGATTTGGCCTGAAGAAGGAAAACATCTAAAACCCCCAAGGGCGACTTTGGAAACCCAAAACCTGAATTTAGCCAAACCTCTACAGCCCAAATTCAATTAATCACTAATATGTACAGAATGAGGCTCTGACGCTTTGACGTCGTCATCAGAGGTTTCAGAGCTGCCCGGAAAAGTGCCCGTTTGGCTGACCTGATATTGAGAAATGACCCATAAAAAGACAGCATCAAGTCAGGATGTTTTCTTGGAAAAATAAACCCAAAAGGGTTTTTCTCTTACCGGGAATACACAGAACCGTTTACATTTCCAGTAGCATGTCTTACAGGTCTTAATAAAGATGGACTTATTTTGTTAACAATAACAGAAAAACAGTACAGCTTTTCATTTTTCTACCATTTCTTTATTTTTCAATTAATTTTTGAATTTTTTATTTAAATAAATATTTTTTACATTTTGATTTTTTTATAATCAATATTATTATTTATTTGTTTATTTTGATTAAAAAAATTATTTATGTTTTCTCCCATTTCTTTCTTTTTTCTTTCTTTCTTTTTTTATTTGAATGTTTTTTTTAATTATTATAATTTATTTATTTTATTTCATTTTTTAATTTTTTAATTTTTTTTTTCTCCCATTTCTGTGACACTTCTGTTTTCTCATGCGCTGTAAAACAAACTTGGGCATTTTTGGGGACGTGGATGAGAGCATTCAGAGCACATCTGGGGAGAAACTGGGCTGAAATGGAAACGAGCTGCCAGAGGGAACGACCTCAAACCCGTATGAAAGTTGTAAAACACGTCATGATGTACGGAGCATGTTGGCGAGGCCATTAACCAATCAGGAGGGAGATTGCCTCCTGATCTGCCCCCCCCCCCCCCCCGACACCTCTAATCTAACTCACCAGAGTGTTGGCTTCTGTCCTGTCAACTTCTGTGTATTTTGTCCCGTTTTTGTTTCCTTTTTTCACTTTTTTGGGGCGTTTGCAGCCGTTTTTAGATGAGGCGTCTCTCTGATTGACAGGTCCTGTTGCGTATATTTCCCGCGTCCCCTTTATGTCAGTTGCATCAAAACGGGTTAATTTGCCACAGCTTTCCAGCCCTTTCTCCTCTTGTTTGAGGTCTCCTTTGTGTTTCCAGCATCAGTCTTTGGCCACATCCTCCTAACGGTTGATCACTGGTGGTTTATTGATCACCAACCTATATTTTCAAGCCTTTAACTTCCTGCCACACAGGTATTTAGAGCTCAAACAAAGTGTGATCTGAGAAAAAAAGCATTAAATCTGGATGTCACTGCGATAAAATGCAAATAAAATATTTTCTTTGGACTGTGCAATAACAGCCAGGATTAGATTTGGTGGTGTTAAATACTTTAGTTCCTCCTCATCTCCTTTAGATATGGAGACAGGGTTCCATTAATTTTTTAAAGGAGATTATTCTGTTGTGGTTATTTCAAAATGGGCGATGCTTATTGAGGTTAATGTAGAACTTGAGTAATGGATGCCTCTGTGAAAACCAACCAGACGTTTGGGACGTTTGTTTCCACCTTTTGTAACCATGGTAATGAGTCTGGCCATTAATGACGTCAAATTTCAGCAATTTGTACAGTTTTTGTGATTTTAGCTGTTGATCAGGTCTGTTTTTTGTCTTAGTTTCTGAGTTTCCGCGTTCTCTTTGGACCTTCTGCTACTTTTCCGAGCTCTCCTTCCAGTCTTGACTGGATATTTTCCCCTTAAGGCGAGAAAAAGAACTCGGGGAAAGGGGGAATATGAATTATTTGACTTCCCTGTTTTGCGAGTTTGAGTAAAAGTGATATCTTAACCTTTTTTAGGAACACTGCACGTGTTTTCGCTCAGGTTTTAAAGGATGAAAACTTCATTTCACTCCAGCGTCTTTGTGTTTCCAACGTTTTTCACACCTCGCTCTTTGTCTTTTTGAAGCACATTATGAATTTTTCTGGATAGAAACGCGGTGCCGATAAGGCCCAGAGAGAGGATAATAAACAGCATTTCAGACCCCGAAACCCCCTGCAGTTTCCGCGCTCCTCAGAATCAATCAGAAGCTCTTTTGTGGCCGTTCTTCCTCCTCATAATTGCTTGTCGTTTCTTATCAAGATGTGTGCTGAAAGCCGGTTGGGCTCCTGCTGCACAACTGGGACAATGCAGAATCAGGTCGCCTCCGTCTGTGAAGAGGAGACGGCGAAAGTGTGCTCGCCCTGGAAGGGAAATGCTATTAATACTCCCAATATCTCCCAAAGTCACGGAGTTATGGAAAAGTGGACTCCGCGGTTTGCTTTCGCTTGACATTGACACAGTTAGCGTGCCCTTTTATTTCATTTAAAAAAGAAAGAGCTGGTGTCATGTCAGACTCTATCTCTCTTTCACTTCGTGTTTGCAATATCAATTTATGGCTATTTGGGGCTAATCCTTGAATGGATGAGCTGGACCACTGATTTATTTTCTTTGTTTTTTATCTTTTACTTCTCTTTCCTTTATCTAACCGGGAAAAGTCCCGTTGAGATTAAACAATCTCTTTTTCAATTGAGTCCCGGCCAAGACAGCGGCAAAAGATTACATTAGAAATTACATTACATTAGTTTACAATTACATCTATCTATCATTAGAAATTTATAAAACAGTTACAAACCATAGATCTCATTTCCAACCCTTTGAGCAATGGTTTAAAATGTCCGATTGGAATCAAATCCTTCAACTTCCAGTCTTTCTGAAAATTGTTTCAAGTACTGAAAAGCTGTCTTTACCAATATTTTGCTACCATTTCTTTATTTTTAATTAAATTTTTTTATTAATTTTTTAACAAATATTTTTTACATTTTTAATTTTTTTATCATCATTATTATTATTTATTTGTTTATTTTAATTTTATATATTTTTAATTTTTTTTATGTTTTCTCCCATTTCTTTATTTTTCTTTATTCATTTTCTTTATTTTTTTATTCTAAATTTAAAATATTTTTTAATTATTATAATTAATTTATTTTATTTTATTTTATTTTATAATGTACTTATTTTTTTTCTTTCCATTTCTGTTACACTTCTGTTTTTCACTCTTTTTTTGCTCCTTCAACTTCCAGTCTTTCTGAAGATTGTTCCAGGTACTGAAAAGCTGTCTTTACCAATAGAAACGTTTCTGGTATTTACATATACCTGACCTCTGACCTCTTTTCTTTCAGGGCTCTGGCGGATATTCTGAGGCAACAAAGCTCGGCCCCCCCCTCCCAGTACGAACACGAAAACATGGCCGCCATCGACGGCTCTCCCAAAGACGAGACGCCGGTCAGAACCCTGAAGAATCACTACACGCCCGTCCACGCCAAGGCCTCCAACCACGGTAGGCTCTGCCCTGAACCTCAAACTGTGAAATAAAACAATTTTAAAGCTTTTTCTGTGGCTGTAACACCGTAATCCGGCCGAAAGGGGTGTTACAAATCCTCTTTCTTGTCTCCTTTGATTGACATTCATGTGAAATACATATTTTTTTTTACAATTTTTATTATTTTTTCAGAAATAATACAATGTGGTACGAATGTACATGTGTATTTTTACATTTTTAAACATAAAAAAAAACACACACACAGGGTGATTACAAGAGTGTGAGAAAAAACAAAACGAAAAAAAACCTTATTGCATAATTAGCGGAACGACAGGTCTCCAACGTTTATTGAATATAAATACATGTTTTTTTACTTCAATCTTTCCCAAAGGGGAAGCTTTTAGAAAAGGTGTAGCGACTTAAATACAGTTTTGCTCAGATCTTTTTATCCACACCCTTCGGTCTGTCAACCCGATTCTTTAGTATTTATTTAGAATAAACCAGAGTGGATCAAAAGTATAAAAAAAAAGACATTTATTGGTCACAGTTAAGTATATCAGCTGGGCTCTAACACAAGTCCTATTGGCCAGTTACCTCTGGGCAGGAACAGGCCAGGTCCTAATTCATGCAGATGACAGGAATGTGGTAACAAATGGTGTGTGTGTGTGTTGACCTAAAGGTGTGGAATAAAGAAAGAAAAAGAGAGAAAAGAGAGTCTGGGGACACAGCCAGAGACTTTAACACAAAATATATAAAAGAAAATATAACAATCAGTAGTTTACATAGATCATGTGATAGCATACAATGCTAAAATGAGTCATTATAGCCAGATTCTAACAGGTCCTGTTAGGAAAACTCAGCACTGGCTCCAGTCTGAGTTGCAAATCATCATCATCTTCTGTCCAAAGATAATTATTCAGCCGTACGGCTCCGTTTCCTCCTCCTTTTACCCGTCCGGTCTCCACCTCCCTGCTCCGGGGATCCGCTCGCCTGCTAAGTGCCCCAGTATGGTGTCCCAGATTCGGTGGTGTGAAGTTTTCCTCCTGTGTCACGGCTCCCTCCCTACGTGTCCGTGTTTAACCAGCTGCTTCCTTCTCCGCACCAAAAGGACTCTAATCTATCCTTAATGGACATAATGGATCGTTATAGAGCAGATATCGCTCTTTTTTGTGCTCAAGTCTGCTCTGAAATGTGGGACATTTGGACCTTGAAGAGTCTGTTGTCTTAGAATCAGAGATGTATAAAGTACTGGAGCAGAAGTACAAGTACTATGTAAAAAAATTTACTTGAGTAAAAGTAGAAGTGTTCATTCAACACCATACTTAAGTGGAAGTACAGAAGTACTCCATTTTTTTTAACTTAAGTATTGCAAGTAGAAGTATTTCAAAAATTGCAACTAAAGTATCGAAAGTAAAAATAAAAGTACAAGTACTGTGTATATTAAAAAAAGGCAGTCAAAAATGTAATAGATATTGTTTATATTATATCAAACGTGTGAAAGGCCATACAGGTGTTTACAAAAAACAGAAAACTACATCTGCATTAGCAATCAACAGCACTTCATCTGCTATTATTTATTATTCCAGAGTCAGAATCCTGAGCTGAGCCTTTATGCTAGCATGTAGCATACAGCTAGCCAGCTAGGTTAGCTTTAGGTAACGTTAGCATACAGCTAGCCAGCTAGGTTAGCTTTAGCTAACGTTATCATACAGCTAGCCAGCTAGGTTAGCTTTAGCTAACGTTAGCTGCTACATCCTGAGTGAACAGGGAGAACTGAACTAGCGCTTATTTACTAGCATATATTTCATTGTATTTTGTAATAAAAAAAATATGGAGTAAAAGTAAAATAAACTTCTGATGTTAGTCCGGTTCTGGGTTCAGGAATATTTACTTATATTTTAACTCAAATCTGGTGGAACTTTTCACTCTCCAGCTGACCTTGCTGTAATAAACCCGATAAAAAACACCTGAGTGGACAGTGAGGCAGAAAAATAAGCAACTGTTCCGGAGTCCAAAGATATTAAGAAGACTTTGTTTCCTCCTCGGCGATAAATACGGTTAACTGTAGATTGGTTGGTTGGTTCCATTGATTGGTTGTCAATGAGGGGAAAAACAAAATGGGGGTCTGTGGCCTCAGTTAACTCCAGAATGAGTTTTCCATTGTGTTTTTTTTTTTTATGATTTAACCCTTTAAAGCCTGATCCAAGAAAAATAGGAAGAAGCTTTTTGGGGCAGATCTCAAATGGAGGTAGCTTCAAAAAGGAAGGATGGAGGTTGTCGTGGACCTGGAAATCTGAAAAGAATCCCACTGAAAATAATCTAAATGCTTCTTTTAATAGAAGAAATGGCCAAAACCTTTTGGTTTATGATGTATGATCGGGCTTATTTAAAGTTTTATCATTTAAGACAACCAGATTTAATGGAAAAAAAAACTTATTTAGGGCCCAAAATAGGCATCCTAATTTGTTTTTTTGTGCTTGTAAAGGATAAACAAAAATAAAAATGTGAGTTTTCACATTATGAGGCCAATTTAAAGGTAAAAATGTGGGTTTTTCAATGTTAAAAGGACATTATTGAGCTTCCAGTGTTTAGTGAATGAAGGTTTTTCTCAAACCCTGTTAGTATGCTTGTGTGTGCTGGTAAAATGTGCCATCGAGCATCATCAGTATTTGTCTTTCTCTGACAAATACTCAGAGTCAACAGCACCCAGCCGTTCACCTACAGTTTTTAAGACGTGCAGGGAGGATTCAGGAGCATCGATTACTGGGTGGGAAACAGTCACAAGGTCTCTGATACGAAGGCTTGAATATATTTATTAAACAAGGAGGTTTTTCCTCTTTTAAATTATTCACTTTTTATGCAGCTCTTTTGCTAGTCATCACTAATCTTTACTCAAAATGAATATGTGGCTAAACATGAATCTGAAATGGGTTCAATTTAAGCCAAAAAGGGCAACTTTTGGTCAAATACAGTTGAGTTTGACTCACTTCCTGTCCCGGTCTGACATCTGATTTTATGCTTTGCAATTTTCATTTTGCTGTAAAAAAAAAAAAAGTTGTGACAAATATATATTGCACACTTTGCAGCGGCGGAACCAAACGGCCCCCTCACGGCAGCTAAGCTCATTTCGGCTCGGCTGAGAGCAACTTTGGGAGAAACCTTTTGAAATAAGTGTTTGATTCTGGGTTTCAAAGCTCTCAGAGCTCGTCTCAGGACCAAAAAAAAAAGATCCACGCCGGGTTACACGTTGTCTGGAAACTCATTTAAAGTATCATCTCAGCAAAAGACACAAGAATGCATCAGCTTTTGCCATTAATCTATAATCCAACGTTATTAAAATCCATAAAAGTTGTTATTTTAATGTACATAAGTAGCTTTTCGAGGCCACTGTTTTATATTTACTGCTGGTTCTGGTAACATTTCTCTTCATTTTTTGGCAGTTTATTATTCCAGTTTATTTATGCAACAAATCTACTTGATTATTTTTCTCCTGTACGCCAAAGTTAAGGGAAAATATTAGCTCTAAATGTGAGGCATGCAGCCATTTTCTCTGTGAGGGGATTTCCTTTTGGGCCTGTGAAATATTTGTGTCATTATTGAGGTTAAAAATCCAGAGCAAAGGAAGTGTTTTCTGGACCATTTCCTTAATTTTGGGGCCCTGATTTACTGGCTGACCAATCAAAACAAGCCTTTCAGTTCTGACAGCTTTCAGTGGTCAGAGACTGTTAGATGTCCGTGTAATTATGGACAAAATGAGTTAATTAAATGATTTAGATTTATTATACATGGTATAGAAATTGGATTAGCTTTTTCTTTTTAATTCTATGTTAAATCCATAATCAGTGGAGCAGAATGGATTTTTTGGCAAATACATGTATAATGAACAAGTACATAATTTTGTTTTACTGTCATATCTTCTCAGATGTCGTTCTGCATTTATTCTTTTAATTCCTCAACTGAGAATTCAACACTGGCTTTTGGTTAACTGTATTTTTCTAGGCTAAATACCAAAAAGATGTAATTTTATAGTGATTAACCCTATGAACCCTGTTTAAAACCCTATTTACAATTGTAAAATTGGCAAAAAATATACGTATACACATCATTTTCAAAAGCTTTTTAATCAAAAGAATAAAGAAAAGAAAATATTCTATATTCCTGTGTTTTAAAAAACAGTTTTAGCTATGTGAGGGTGCAATAGGTCTCAGAAATCTGGGATAAACTTGAAGATTAAATGGTCAGCAGGCCATCGTCGAGCCACAGAGAAAAAAAAAACTCCTCCATTTAATTCAAAATTGCAAATGAAAGCTAGCATGCTAGCATTCAGGATAAACATACCTCATTAAGCCATAAACTTCCCTCTATCCTACAGCTGTCTAAACACATGTGGTGCTTCTATCGGACATTTAACGGTTGGTTAAACGGAGCAAAATGAACTCGGCTGACCGGTTCTAAGTTGTTGACTGTTTTCTGTAGCTGTATTTGTGTCCTAAAGGTTAAAATGACCGTCCTATAATTAAGTTACTGTCAGAAAAGAGGGCTTCTGGTTAACAAAAACAGGCAAAACGACACACCGACTGAAAAAAGGGTCTTAATTTTGAGCAATTTTTCAGTTTGATGACACATTTTAATAGACACTGGACCGTTTTTTTCTCCGTTTTGCTAAGGCTAGTAACTTTTCAGTATGCAGGGCGGATAAGGCGGTTTTCTGGAACTCTGTCCGGAGATAATAAGGGGCTTTAGGTTCACCTGGCCTCCTGGGAACAATTTACATCACAGTCAGCATCTCCTGGAAGATTTCAGCTCCATCTTCTCGTCCTTGGAGGCTGCAGAGGTTATGAATCATCAGCTTTTCCCCCTTTAGAGACAAAAAAAAAAAAAAGATATTATCTGCTCAGGACTGAACACTGTGTTTATCCCTTTAAAGCCTGTTACAAGAAAAATAGGAAGAATATTGGATTTTTTTTTAGTCTGAAGTCTTTCTTTGGCCCCTCAACAAAATATGGGAAAGAAAAAAAAGGAAAAAAAAGAAGAACAAAAAGAGGAAAAATAGGGAAAAAAGGGAAAAGAGGGAAAAAGGGAAAAAAAGAAAAAAAAGGAAAAAAAGAAAAAAAGAAGAAAAAAAGAAGAAAAAAATAGGAAACAAATAGGAAAAAAAAAGGGAAAAAAGGGGAAAAAATGGAAAAAAAGAAAGAAAAAAAAAAAAAAATATGAAGAAAAAAACTGAAATTATTTTGATCAAATTAGCGTGCAATAAGTCAAAAATATATTTCGGTGTAGTCTTCTACTGGCTGTTATCAGGTATATCTGAATATGTACAACAGGGGTTTGAGCAAATATGATACATTTGGCATTATAGGGTTTAAAGACATTTTCCAAGTCACGTTTGAGGACCTCTGCAGGTGTTTGGGCCAGTCATTTAACAACACAAAATAAAAAGAACCAAAAGAAAAGGAGGGGATTTGCTTTGCTGAGGATTGGGTTGAAAACGCCGGTGTGATTACAGCCCGGCCCGATGGTCCCAGGCCTTTTTTTCTCATTATGATCATTTGAAACGTGTTCGATCCCGACTTCCTCGGGCTCAGAGGTCTGAGGGATTATTGGCTTTGAAGTGGTTCCTCTGAGGAGGAGGGCATTTAACTATTTGCTAGTTAAAACGGGAGGATTAACTCGGAAGGAGAGGTGGTTTTTGGACTGTTTTTTTCTCTCCTTTAGGTCTAATAAATGCAGCTTTCTTGAATTTTTTGTGAGCACAACAGAGCTCTGAATTGTGGATATCATCTTTTTGCTTTTGTGTTCACGTTACAGCAGTTCTACAGATGCTAAATACTGAAAAACCTCGGCTCAAAACTGCTTTCAAATACACTTAACCCTGAAATGCCAACTGTATCATATCTGATATGTACGGTTTCTGAAATGTTTTGCGTCTGACACCTTTTGCATCATTTAATGGTAAAAACTTTGCTCAAACCCCTGTTGTACACATTCAGATACACTTGATTACAGCCAGTAGAACACTACAAGAAAGTATATTTTTGACTTATTGCACGCTAATTTGATCAAATAATTTCTGTTTTTTTTCTTCATATGTTGTTGAGGGACCAAAGAAAGACTTCGGACTAAAAAAAAATCCAATATTCTTCCTATTTTTCTTGGATCGGGCTTTAAAGGGTTCATTTCCAAGTCAAGTCAAGTCAAATTTTCTTTATAGAGCACATTTGAAATAACCAAAGTTGCCAAAGTGCTGTACAGGTAAAAATTTACATTAAAAGTGAACATAATTTATATACATATATGTAATTTTAATGTAAAATCAAGACGTAAAAAGGTAAAAAAAATAATCGCATAGTAATAAATTATTAATATCAAAAATGTATTTCTGTTTTTTCTTTTTACATCTTTTGTTGAAAGGCCAAATAAGGAATTCAAACAAAAAAAAAAGTAATTTTCTGTTTTGTTTTATTCTTGGATCAGGCTTTAAAAGGTTAATTGCAGCAGGTTATTGGTCCCACTCTTGAGCCAAAGGCTGCCCAGTTGAATGGGATATTTTATATTTTATAAACGATCGCTGGTAAATGGGGAAATAGGAACCCTGAAATCTGCTGATTGGATGGTCTGAATCCTCACTCTGTACATATTAATGAGCCGGTGATCCCACCTGAGAGTCAGTTTAGTCTGCAGAGCCTTTTTACCCCGTTTAGTATTCCCCTCAAATATGGCTGATCTCTTCTTAAACGCTGGGAGTGGGGGTTCAGAAATGATGCCGTTTGTTTGAAGATCCAGTTTCGAAAGCCTTTTAAAATCTTCTGTTGAAGCGTTTTCTCTCCAATAAAGAGGCTTTGAAAGATAAACCGGCCCCCCAGGCACAAAAATACATAAAGATTCTGCTTCTGTCCGAGATACAAACTCTCCTATTTGTGTTGAGCTCTGAGTTTGGTCCTTTAACCGTCTTTT
>CAJRST010018890.1:2792170-2811634 GCA_907169785.1 Menidia menidia | reverse complement strand
GGTGTTAGACATAGAAGAAAAACTCCCATTACGATAGCCAAAGTCTTGGTAGCTTTTCTCTCCATCTTACTAACAGTCGCTCCCAAACTATTGTGACAGTTTGTGGTCTGGATGCTCTTTGCCTGTTGCTGTGCAACAAGAAGAATCTTGAAGTAAATACAGAGCATTAAGACAGCTGGAAAGTAAAATGAGAACACAGCTCCAATAGTGTTTGCCACTATAGTATCAACTGAGCACATTTCCTCACATGTACCTTGGCTAAATCCTGCAAGTGTGATACCGATTCCAATCAGAACAGAGACACCCCAGCTCACCAGGATCATAACCACAGTTACTTGAGCATTTATTTTTGCTCTGTATGTCAAAGGCTGACACACTGCATAGTATCTATCTATGGAAATAAAACACAAGTTCAGAATAGACGATGTGCATAGTGTTACATCAAAACTGTCTCTTACTTTGCAGAATAAATCTTCATGAAACAAACATGAGCTTACAGTGAAAACCATACTGGAAGGGAAAACTAAAATTCCAACCAGAAGATCCGCAACAGCCAGGGAGAGAATGAGGTAGTTAGTAGGGGTGTGCAGCTGTCTAAAATAGAATATGGAGATTATAACAAGAAGGTTTCCACATACAGTGACAACACATAATGAACCAAGGAACATATACAATAGTACACACATAACGGAAGGGTTTTGCTTAAATGTATAGGTTTCGTTGTCTAATTCATAGCAGGGATGTATTGCATTCAGAATATAACTCTTGTTGACAGTGTTCTCTGTGTCCATTCTGGAGATTTGGACAGTCTCAATCTATAATTACAAGAAAATTGAACATATTTATTAAAGCAACCCCAAATCGAGTGCAGCCACAATGCATCACAACTAAACACAATAAATTCAAACATTTTCACTCTGTGAGAGATTTCCTTACTCAGTATTCCATCAGTTCATCATGCCTACAGTTTTAGCAAGAGTAATGATGCATGTCCTTGGACATTTCTCATTTAAACTCCATCTTCATCAAAATTCTAAACATTCCTGTTGCATATGGATACATGTGGATGCATATGCATGAAAACATCCTGAGTGATTAATAATTATATCTCAGGTGAGAGTCTCCATGTGTGTTTCCGTGTATATGTGTTTGTGTTTTTGAGGAAATTAGTTCACTTGTTGTCGTGAATGGAAATGCACCTGAATAACTACTGATTGTTGCAAACCTTAAATCTAGCACTTTAAATGGTACATAAAGTAGTAAGAAATACATTTTTTTTAAAAAATATTTTCACTTCTTGCTTTTCATTGTCAAGTTTAAATTAATGTATCAATGGATTACAAGCCTGAATGGGTTTTAAATTTTTAAACTTCAAAGAAAATAAAACTGAGGTATTCATTTTTTTCTCTGCTTGCTCCTCTCCCTTTGCCATTTTACTTTCTTTTAACTGCTTCCGAATCATCCTTATTTACCCCTAAAGTCTTGGATATTAATTTTATTAATTTCCTTTCAATTCTCCAAGATTGTTTAGATCATTTTTATTATTTTTCAATATATTAAGTGGAGTTACTTAACAGAAGCTATCATCATCAGGAGGATGCCCTACTTTAGGTAAATCATTTCCCTCTGGGATTATTAAAGTATTTTCTCATTCTGATTCTGATTTAATCTCCTACAGAAAATCAACATGCTGGAAACCAAAATCCAACGACTACATGTAAACGTGGAAATAAACGGTTTCAGCGGATGTGATACAACTTTACCTCTAAGTAAACATATTTGATGTGATCCTGCTAACCAACAGCTAATCATCACTAGCAAGGCTGATCATGAAATGGGAGGAGGTTGCTTTGAGTAACAAATCCTCAAGTTATGCCTGGAATGTGCTGGGTGCAAAGCAAAAAAAAAAAAAAAAATCTCACAGGGAGAAAATACAACCAGTCCTGCCAGGTGATATCAGTGATCCGACCTGCAGGCCAGCACTACCGAGGAGACCAAAGTCTCCTCATTCAGTTACACCGGTTGTTAGATTATTATTAATTATTATTAGAACCGGCCCGCAGGCCACAGCCACCCGCTGGTGTTTTTGCACGCACCAACACTACATTTCCCACAATGCAACGGTCGCCCGCGAAGTCACTGCAGCTTCAATCAGAGCAAAGATCGACTTATTGATAACCCCTCCTCAAAAATGACTAAACGTAAGGTGGACGCTGAGAACAGCGGGTTTCAGGCCAGGTGGGAGGCAGAGTACATGTTTACGGAGGAAAAAGGCAAACCTGTGTGTCTTCTGTGTGGAGAAAGTGTGGCTGTAATGAAAGAATTTAATTTAAGAAGGCACTATCAAACGTCTAAGAAACACACAGACAAAGACAAGAATATGGAATATGAACAAAAGCTACAGAAGGTGGAAGAATTAAAACGAGGCCTTAAGTCCAGAAAGGCTATGTTCACATATGCTAAATCACAAAGTGAGGCTGCTGTCAAGGCTAGCTTTATTGTGGCAAAAGAAGTCGCAAAATATTAGAATTTTTTTAATTTTACTATTTGAAAGCAGTGATCGCTGGTTCATAGAGCAGCACAATAATACATTTTCAGTTTATAATGCATGCACTTTTATTTATGCATTTATATTGATATTAAGAAACACTTTTTTTTTTAAAACAATTTAATTTCTTGCTGTTTGGCTGTTGAAAATGTTTTCCCTTGAAGTTACCGACAGAGCCATGATAATCTATATTTATTTATTTATTTCTTTAATCAGGACAGTGCACATTAATGAACAATCTCATACAGATTGTAAATGAGCCAGATTATAGCATAGTTGCTAGTTTACATCTTGTCATCCTGAGGCAGGAAGACCAAACAACACAAAATCACAAAATACAAAATCAGTCCAAACACACGTTCAAACAATGACATTACAAAATGAAAATTAATTCAATTCAATTCAATTTCATTTATATAGCGCCACATCACAACAACAGTTGTCTCACAGCACTTTCCAAACAGAGCAGGTCAGACCCTACTCTGAAGTTAATTACAGAAATCCAACAATATTGCCATATTCATTTAATCATTGTAAATACACTGTGTTAGGTTCAATAGGCTATGTGCAATCGTTTCGATATGTTTTAATAAACATTGAACCAGTCCGGCCCTCGGCTTGTAGCAAATTTGTTTTTTTGGCCCTTGATGTGTTTGACTTTGACATCCCTGCTTTACAGCATATATAGCACACAAGGCATTTTACTTTTCCATTGTCCAAACACTTCAGGGGAGTTTACAGTTTGATAAGTGCCCTTGAAATATTTTTCCAGAAATGATCATTCGGAATGCAGACCTAAACCAGCTGTAGAAGAAAGCATAAATGAATGGATTGAGCATTGAATTCGACAGTGTAAACCAGTTAAGTGCTTCATACAAAGGCATTGTCACGCCACCTAGTAGCTGCAAGGAAAAACAAAGGAAAAAGGGCAACCAGCACAGCAAAAAAGCTCCCATTACAATAGCCAGAGTTTTAGTGGCTTTTCTCTCCATGTTACTGACACTCACGCCAGGCTGCGTTGTGTTCTGGATACTCCGAGCCTGTCTCTGAGCAACAAGAAAAATCCTTAAGTAGATATACAGCATAATGATCACTGGGAGGTAAAATGAGAAAACGGGAGCCAAGATTTTTTCAAGCACAACATCAGAAAAACAGTTTTGTTTACATTGTTCTTGGTTTAACTCTGCGATAATGAAACCGATGGCGACAAAAACAGAAACCCCCCAGCTCATCAGGATCATGATCACAACAACTTGAATGCTTATCTTTGTCCTGTATGTAAGCGGTTGACAGATTGCAAAGTACCTGTCAACCGAAATACAACACAGATTAAAAATGGAAGTTGTGCTCAGTACAACATCGAAGCTGTCCCGAATTTTACAGAATATATCCCTATAAAATAGACAGGAGGTGAGAGAGTATGCGATGCTTAAAGGAAAAACTACAATTCCAACAAGCAGGTCAGTCACAGCCAGAGAGAAGATTAGACAGTTGGAAGGTGTGTGGAGTTGTTTGAAGTAAATTATAGAAATTATTACAAGAAGATTTCCACAGACGATGACAAGAGACAACAGCCCCAAGAAAATATACAGCAAAACACAGATTGTTGATGGGGTCCTTGTCAATGTTTTAGTCTTATTATTTATTTCATAGCAAGGGTGGATACTAAAAGTAACATAAAAAGTAGATTTGGCCTCCATTGCTAAAATAACTCCTTAACATTAAATCGTCATTCATTCTATAAAATATATTCCAAACATGTTTTGGTATTCATGGCACAATACAAATAACCATGATATTTTTCCTCAGATGAGTGTTTTCATCTAACAGTTTCTTACCACACTCAGTGAATTGGCCTTCTTGTCAGATCACTGTGGTGCTGCTTTACTTGTTCCTTATCATCCCTAACGTTATCACATCATCAGAGACGTGCCCAATGTAAAGGTTGCAAAATTGCTGACTGTGTGTGTGGGTGGGGGGGGTGTGGGGGGTTGGGGGGGGGTTTAGAATGGTTAACACCTTTACTCAGGTGCCTCAAAATTTCTATTGTTCATTCATTATTAACGTTATTATTCATAATGTCATTGGAAAGTTGCTAAATAGTACAAAAGGATTTTAAAGATAATGGTTTGCCTTTTGGGGGACTTGTATGGTTGATTTGGAATGATTATGCAGAAAAGCAGACAAGTCATAAGTTTGCATAGGTTTAAAACAAGAAATCTAATTTGTTCTACTGCCGCAGACTTGAGTCAGCATTATACCTTATATGGTGTTATCAGATCAAAATGTTCTCTAGAATGTCACTTTTTGGTGGTACTCTCCATGAAACTGCCCAAAATAATCTCACTTTTTCTCCTCACTGTCAGGTATTTACCTTGATTTACATCAATAACTAGGAGACAGGTGATAGCGTGGTCACGGATCGTTTATCGAAGACTGAACTCACAGTATACAGGAAAACAGCCTGATGGCATCATGGGGGGTTACGGAAACCTCATAGGCACAAACATAACAAACGGAAAACCTGCCTTAATACCTAACATTTCCTCTCCCCATTTTCTGTCAGACTAAACCAATGATAAAGATAACACACCCTATCTAAATATAATAAAAAAAAGATAAGGCCATCCGTCAGAAAGGCTACAGCTACAAGACCAGACGGTCAGGAGGCCGCCGCTCGCGTGTGGGGTACCGGTGAGGATGGTTATTCACCGGAGACGGCGGCGGTGCGGATTCCGTTGTCGATGGGGGCTGGGGGACCTGATCTGTCGCGTTGTCCTCCTGAAGTGGAGCTGGTCGGGTGTTGGAGGCAGCAAAAACTTCCGCAGTGTCTGTCTGGTCGGTGATATCCAGAGCAGGAGAACCCATTGGCTCCGAGGCAGGGCCCTTGCTGGCCAACAGTTGGTCAGTATGACGACGCCACATTGCATCATTGTTGGTATGTACTTGGTATGACAACGGACCAGTAATGGCCACTATCTCTGCTGGCACCCACCTGGGACCCCGTAGGTGATTGTTAGCTAGGACAGGGTGTCCTATGTGAAAAGACCGTAGTGGGCCTGACCTACGTCGGCTTTGCTCCTGTTGTCTGATGGTGCAACGGCCCGCATTGTCCTCGGTGTGCTTGTCTCGCCCTGGCCACCAGAAATAGCTGCGAGCCAGCTCCTTCATGCGCACTATGCCACAGTGCCTGACGTGGAGTTGTTTCAGCATAGGGCTCTGCAGGGAAGGGGGTATGATGACCCTTCTGCCCCACAACAGACACCCTGACTGTGTGGAAAGTTCTTGTTTCCTGACCAAGTATGGTTTGTTTTCAGGTGTGTTTGAGATTCTCCTGCCTTTTATGACGGCATCCATTACCTCCGATAACACCGGATCGTTCCGTGTGGCATGCCTCACTTGTTTTGCAGTGACAGGGGTGTCGGCCACGTGCTGGAGGTAGAAGATGTCATTTCGTCGTGTCATTTTCCTCACCGCGGGGAGCGGTAGGTGGGAGAGGCCGTCCGCATTACTGTGTGTTTACTGATCAGCGGTACTTTATGTCGTAGTCATGGCCTGAGAGCAGCAGGGCCCATCTCTGCATTCTGCTTGCGGCCAACGGTGGAATGCCCGAATGTGGTCCCAGCAGGGCTGTTAGTGGTTTGTGGTCAGTCAGAAGCGTAAATCTCCTTCCGAAAAGATACTGGTGGAATTTTCTAATTCCAAACAGGATGCTCAGAGCGTCTAGCTCAATCTGTGCATAGTTACCTTCTGCCTTGTTGAGGGTCTTAGAGGCGAAAGCGATGGGTTTGTCTTTGCCGTCCGGCATGATGTGCGAGACGACCGCGTCAACTCCATATGGGGATGCGTCGCAGGCTAACTGAAGTGGTAGTGCTGGGTCGAAGTGGGTCAGCACCTCAGAGTTCAGCAGGGCTTTCTTTGAGCTGGCGAAAGCTATCTGGCAAGTCTCTGACCACTCTCATTTCTTTCCTTGCCTCAGCAGCTCGTGGAGGGGCTTCAATAAAGTGGAGAGATTGGGAATGAATTGGCCATAGTAGTTCAGGAGCCCCAGGTATGAGCATAACTGGTTGACATTTTGTGGTGCGGGGGCTTCCAAAATGGCCTTGGTCTGGGAGGGGGCCTTGTGTAGACTTTTGCTGTCAATCACATGGCCTAGATATTCAATGGAGGACTGGAAAAACTCACATTTTTCCTTGCGAACTTTCAGCCCGTATTCCCACAGCCTCCGTAGTGTCATGTTCAGGTTGCGGAGGTGGTCAGCGTTGTCCCTCCACGTTATGAGGATATCGTCCAAGTAGCACTGCACCCTCGGAAGCCCCTCCAGAATTTGATCCATGGCCTTTTGGAAAAGTGCAGGGGCCGATGTGATCCCAAAAGCCAAACGGCGGTACCGGAAAAGGCCCTGGTGTGTGCTGACTGTCAGTAGCTCCTTGGACTCGGGGTCCATAGGCATCTGTAGGTAGGCCTGGTTCAGGTCAATTTTACTGAACTGGTTTCCTTTCGCTAGACCCGCGAACAGTTCTTCGATGAGGGGCAGTGGGTAATGTTCATTTTGCAAGGCTGGGTTAACAGTCACTTTGAAATTGCCACAAATTCGTAGGCTACCATTTCTCTTAAGGACGGGCACGATTGGTGTGATCGGGACTAGCCTAAAATACATTATAAATATCAGGGATGCACAAGTCTTCTACTACTGGAGCTAAAGCTGCGACCCCCCCCCCCCAAAAAAAAACAAAAAAACAAACATCAATAATATCCTCATAAACTCGCGATATTTTTTAGGTAAAAAGCAACATTTTACTCACTTAGTTTTCTTGAAAAGTCAGTTTTGACAGTAAATCCGCCACCAAATCATAAAATAGCTATTACACCAAAACAACTATATTTCGGTTTGTTTGCTAGCTTTCCGCTGATTGGATATCTGACTATCCAATCAGCGGGTGTGAATACTAGTGATGTGTCCCTTCGTATCGAGGCTTCGAAGCGCGTGTCGAGAAATCAAGGATGATTTCTGTGAAGCGCGTATCGAAGCTTGTGTCGATGACGTATGCGGTGACGTTTGAAGCCTCGCGAACCGGCCGTACCACATGACTGATTCAGGAAGTGGTTCGCCGTTTGGCGGTCTATTCGAAATATAAGGGCCAGCAAAACGCAATGAATCCCCCCCTCACATTTTGTGGACTTGGGACTTAATTACGAGTTTGTGAGCGATCTATTCAAGCTTCCCTGTCATTGTATCATAAAGACAGACATCATCTAAAAGTTTATAATTCATGTATAAGCATCACAAACATCCATCCGTCCATTATGCTAACCGCCGATCCCCTAATGGCGTGGCGGGGGGGGGTACTGGAGCCAATGGGGAGGGGCGGGGTCAACCTGGATGGCAGCATCACAAACATCATTGATTAATTCACTCAATGCTTCAGACACCAAAGCCAGAGTCTCGTTATAACCACGCTGTACGTTTACATTTATTGTCCACCAGGGGGCAGAACAGAGCAAATGAAGCACCATGAAGCTTCAACACACGAGTGAACCAATTGGATGGAATGCTTCAAAGCTTTATGAAACTTCATCTCCCCATCACTAGTGAATACGTGACGTTGCCTAAGGCCTTCGAGAAAGCCCTGGCATCACCAGCCTAAAATCTGATTGGTTAAGGCAACAGCGTACTCGACATGTATTTTCTGTTGGGGGGGGGCCTGCAAAACAGATTGTGAAGGCCTCCAGGCAGATATCTTTGACTATGACCCTGCCTAGCGACAAATGATGGCTGAAATGTGATTGGTTAGATGCTTTTATATGAAAATACATGTCTGGAAGCAGCGCAACCAGGGGAAAAGCTATGAAAGGAAGTGGACAGACTATTTAGATATATTTTAATAAGTTTCCATGGACAAAATATAATTAACATCAGTCTGTGATGCAGATATTTTCTTAGGCCTGCAGAGAAGGCCTTGCAGGCCCTGACGGCCCACCACTGGTGGTCACTGATTATTTATCGAAGACTGAACTCACAGCATACAGGAAAACAGCCCGAGGGCATCATGAGGGGTTACAAAAACCTCATAGGCTCAAACATAACCAACGGAGAACCTGGCTTAATACCTAACACTCACAACCCCACTTTGAAGCATATTGAGGAAGAAGTAAGCAAGAAGAATGGGTTTTTGAGACAATGTATTGATTACAGCTCCTTCGGTCACATTACAATAAAGAATCAACAACCACTTCCTTTAATATTATCTGTCTTTTATCAGCTTCAGCAGGCAAAAATATTTACTAAGCTGGACTTGTGCAACGCCTACGATCAGGTTCAATTCGGCAAGGGGATCAGGGAGTGGAGGACTGGGTTTAATACCTCCAACAGTCATTATGCGAATCTGGTTGTGAGTCATGACCTGCCATCTTCCAGGCCATGATCAATGACATGCTCAGAATTTTTCTTGACCTGTTCGTATATGTTTACTTTGATGCCATATTAATTTACTCATCAAACCTATACCTTCACAAACACCAATTAAACAAAGTTCTTAAACACCTTCTCGACAATCTATGTCAAACAGAAAAGACTGAGTTTCATGCCAACACTATCTCCATTTTGGGTTTTATTTTAGCCCCTGAGAGTTTGCAGATGGATCCGCCTAAAATAAGCGCTGTGGCCAAGTGGCTACCACAAGAAACTTCAGCAATTCCTGGGGTTTGCTAACTTTTACAGGTAGTTTATCAGAGCCTTTAGTGCAACAGCTGCTCCCCTCAATGCTCTGACAACCCCCCAGGTCCAATACAACTGGGCCCCGGAGACAGGGGAGCCATTCCAGAACCTTTAGCACCTCTTCACTTGTGCTCCTATACTCACTTTACCGGACCCATAGTGTCAATCCGTAGTGAAGGTTGACGTGTCCAATCTGGAAATCAGGTTGGTCCTATCAGAGGTGGATGGCAATTTGCAATCCTGCACTTTCCTATCATGGCAACTGAATTCTACAGAGAGGAACTACAACACTGGCAAACAAAGCTGGTGGCTGTCATGGTGTCTTTGGGACTAGAGAGACTAAATTCACGCAAGCCAAGTAGGCATTATTTCTGAACTGCTTTTGGCATAATGTTATCTTACAGGCTGGGGTCGCAGAATGTCAAGCAAGATATCCCTGCCACGCATCTACAACCAGGAGCCTGTTGCCAAGGAACTAGAACCCATCCTTCCACTAACCATGTAGTTGGAGCGATTTCTTGGCCGATAGGACAAGAAGTAAAGCCTGCGAATGATGAGACGCCTCCACCTTGTGGGTATCCAAAGCATTGTTTTTCCCGGTCCATTTGAGCCCACAGGTTATTCATTGGTCCCACACCTCGTTGGTCACTTGTCATGATGGTCGTAAAAAACTGATTCTTCATTTCTCCATAGAATTGGGAGTCCAGGAGTACACTAAGGCATGTTTTTTCTGTTGCACCCTCTGCCCATTCCCTCAAGACCATCGTTGGACATTTCACTGGACTTTGTCTCAGGGCACCTAGTTTCGATGGATCACTTTTCTAAGAAAACAAAATTAATTGCTTTACCTAAGCTGCCCTTTGCAACTGTGCAAATTATGATGAAAAATATCTCTAGAGGGAGTTTTGCTGGCTCATCGGTGGCACAGCAACCGGTTGTCATCCGGAGGCCAGTGGCCAGACTGAAAGCCTCAACCAACAGCTGGAGACCAGTCTCCATTGTCTGGTGTCCCAATACTTGATTTTGAGGCACATCCAGTTCCTTCCACCCACACCCTGGCTTGTCGCTGTCTCCGCATCTGGGCCGTCGCCCCTCAAGTGCTCATCCGTCAGGGGGACAGAGTCAAAGGGGTAGGAGGCTGAAGACGCCGCCCTGCTTCTGAATATTGGCCCAGGCAGAGAGTGTGGTTGCAAGCCAAGGATCCTTACCTCAAGGGTCCCTCAAGAGCCTGGCACCATGGTGCATTGGTACTTTCCCCTTGAAAAATGATCAGTCCAGCCGCCATTTGCCTCCATCTGCCACAGGTAACTCACGTGTTTATCATTCCACATAAATCAGGTTAAGCCCTATAAAGAGAGCACCATGGTTTTACCTGCCAAGCCCCCCCTCCACCACCACATTCAGTTAGCATATTAGTGCAGTTGCAAGCAGTGCCAGACAGCTTGTGTCACTCTAGCAGCCTTCATTACCTTTCTATTAGTTATTTACAACTACTGTTACATCACCGCTCTTGGAAGGTGGGGTTCCCTCAAACCGCGGCGAGGTCATCTGGATTTGTTTTTGTTTTGTCTTGCTGTATTTTCATTTCCTGTTTTCCTGATTGTGTCCACCTATTGCCCACTCCCTTCAATGTGTACTTATGGTGTGTGTCCCTCTTTGTCCTGAGTATTTGTGCATTCAATCCTTTATAATGGAATTATTTTTATTTTATATAAATCCTACCCACACTGTTAAATGTGAATATATGACGCTCTTATTATGATAGGGAATGTTGTGTAGGTTCAGCCAATCAAACACTTGTATGTGATAAGACGTGTGATGTAAGCACGCAAGATCTGCAGTTCGGGTCAAGCATGAACAGAGAGGTCATGCTAAAGTTCGGCTCCGTGATATTAATAAAATAAGAAAACTGTAAAACTCCGCTCCGCTCATCTTTGTCACGTAGGTTAAATCTGCTGCTGCCGGATGAACACCCCAACACACACTACTCTTTTTTTTAAAGGGTGTTTTAAAAGTAACTTTAATAGCCTCTATCTTGGTAATTGTAAAAAAGACTTTTTTAAATCCTGCATCTGTTTTCTGTGTCCAGCCTTGTGAAAAATGTTCCAGTCTACCACACAAGAAATTCATAAAAAGAAAATAAAAAAGACCATTTCAAAATGAAACCCTTAAGCATTTTAATGTCTTTATTTTTTCATCTAAAACACATTCTATCACAAATATGTTTCGAGTCTCAGTTTTGTGGTGCTCGAGTTTTTGTATTAAAATGTTTTTGATAAAACATAGTGAATTTTCTTCAGATTTGTGAAGTACACGTGCCAGGGCAAAAGTTCATGTAGCAAGGAAATACGTAGTGCTTTACTAATAACATAATGTGCATGACAACAAAATGTATCAAATTGGAAATAGGTTTTGAAAAAAACTTTAATTTCATCCATCAAAAACAGTTGGAGTAGTAAAATTCTAACAAACAAGATGTACAGCATACATATATATGTATGTATATATATACACACATATACAGTATGACTTTGTTTTACATACACGGTTTCATGAAAACAGCTCCATATTCAACTTTAAGTCTGGTGGACAAAAAGCACAGGAAGGGTGATCACATTGTAGAAAAGCTTGTAGTTTGGCCCTAAATTATATATGAAAACAATGTTTTAAAGCCAACATTTTGACAGACAGTTCCATAATGCAGAAACCTCAGAATTGTTTACTTTATTTATTTTATTTATTTATTTATTTAATCAGGACAGTGCACATTAATGAGCAATCTTACACTTCTGTACAGATTGTAAATGAGCCAGATTATAGCATAGTTGCTAATTTACATCTGTCGTCCTGAAGCAGGAAGACAAAACAACACAAAATCACATAATACAATATCAGTCAAGACACACGTTCAGACAATGACATTACAACAATAAAATTAGTTAGATTACTTCAATATGTATGGATCAAACAGCAAGTCAGATTTAATTGGAATCAAATCTATCTATTCCTCACTCTACAGTACAAATTAAATTGTAATTGTTGTTTTTTTGTTGTTGTTTGTTGGCTTTTTTACAGGGGAACCATCAGCGCATTATTCCTATTAAAAAAAACACATGTATGCACAATAAGATCTGCAAAATGTTTTACTTCTTATTGCAACTAAGGGAGATCTCTGTTATACATCTGACCTGTTTTTTCTTATAGAAAGCACAAAACCTTGTTTTAAACTCTAACATTCATGCCGTAAATGTCTATGTCTCAAACATAGTCAATTCAGTTTTGAGTTAGAAAAATCCCCATGGAATATTTGACCTGAAATAATCATTTTAAAGGCCGATTTGAACCAACTGTAAAAGAAAGCATAGATAAAGGGATTTAACATTGAATTTGACAGTGTTAGCCAATTAAGGGTTTCAATAACAGGAACTGGGATTGGGTTCTTACTAAAAGGCAGAATACTAATACAAACAAAGAAAGGAGTCCAGCAAAATAGAAATGCTCCAAGAACAATAGCCAGTGTTTTGGTGGCCTTTGTTTCCATTTTACTGACAGCTCCTCCAGGATTTGCTGTGCCATGAATGCTTTGTGCTTGCCTCTGTGCAACAAGGAAAATTTTCAGGTAGATACAAATCATTATGATCACTGGAAGATAAAATGATAATATAGGTCCAACTGTATTTGCCATGAGCACATCAATAAAACATGTTTCCTGGCATTCCTCATTGTTCAATCCAGGAATCATCACACCAACTCCAATAAGAAAAGAAATCCCCCAGCTTGCCACAATCATGACAACAACAACCCGGTGATTAATTTTAGAATGATATGTTAACGGTTGACAGACAGCATAATACCTGTCAACAGAAATGCAACACAAATTCATAATAGAGCATGTGCTAAGGGACACATCAAAGCTGCTTCGCACTTTGCAAAATAAACCTTCGTAATACAAACATGAGCTGAGAGAGAATGCCATGCTGAGAGGAAAGACTAAAATTCCCACAAGCAGGTCAGCCACAGCCAAAGAGAGGATCAGATAGTTAGTCGGAGTGTGAAACTGTTTGAAATAAATGATGGCTATTATTACAAGGAAGTTTCCACATACTGTGACAAGACCCAAAAGTGCAAGAAAAATATAGAGGGTTACACATATGACAGAAGGGGTTGTGGTTAGTTTGTAATTAAAATGATCAATCTCATAGCAAGGGTGTAAATCAGTCACAGCATCAGTCCTGTTGACGATAACTTCTGGATCCATGATAACCTGCAATTCAACCTGCAGTTAGTGATATAAACAAAGGCACAATACAGACAATACATTTTCAATATAATGACGCCATATTTACTTTGATGTCACATTTAGTTAGTTAGTATAGTAGTGAATCTGGTTGTGCTGGACAGCTTGTGTCTCTGTCAGAGCCTTCATAACCTTTTTGACAACTGCTGTTACGTCATCGGAGTTATAATCCAATGAGAAGTTAGAATCACAGTTTCAATTGCAATTTGTACATAGTGAAGGCAAATGGTGATCAAGATCCAGCACTATCTTTCTTTCATGTGGACACTTAAGATTTTCTGGCTGACTGGAAGAAAAAAAAACTGTATAAGGGTACAATCAGACACAGGGCCCACATAGATGCAAAAAGGTTTAATGATTAAAAACGTATTAACACTTACCATATTAAACCATGCCATTGATCTACTAATATTTAGGGAATCCAGATTTCACACATAAATCTCAGAGATATAACCATCACAATTCTTACAATTTACTGTGCCCCATGCAGATAATGCCATTGAACTTCAAACTCTCAAGATCTCTTGATTCCCTTTAATTCTGTATAGGTTCAGTAGAAATTATCTCTAAACTAACCATCCAGCAGTCAGGTGTAATAATAACCCCAGAAGTAGAGAACCATATAGGATGCGTGTTTCACCTTAACGGAGACTTTCCACATCAAACCATACACATTTGCAAATTATCTCTTGAGCAAGACAGAAAGTTCTCCCAATGAGATACTGTAGAAGTGTGGCAAAAGTAATCATTATGTATGCTTCTTCTCAGCAATGGGACAAGGGTTATAACTGTTTGATGGCTAGGTTTGGGGTATATCAACCACTTGGTTGGAGCTGGAGGTCATCAAAGATCTTAATGGCTTGAAAGTATATATTTTGTATTTATATTTAATTATTTTTATATCTTTTCATACCATTATGACACTTTGTTATTTTGAATATTACAATGTTATCATACAGGATACAGCTAAATTGAAGTGCAACTCTCTTGGTGGAATTTACAAATAGCATAAGAATAATATTGCATCCAATCCATCCATCCATCCATTTTCGTAACCGCTTATTCCCTAATGGGGTTGCGGGGGCACTGGAGCCTAACGCAGTAGTCAGTGGGCAAGAGGCGGGGTCCACCCAGGTTGGTCCACCAGTCCATCGCAGGCCCACACAGAGAAACACAAAGACAAACAGCCATGCACACACACCCTCACTCCTAAAGGCAATTTGGAATGTCCAATCAACCTAACATGCTGGTTTTTGGATGGGGGGAGGAAGCCGGAGAACCCGGAGAGAACCCACGCAGACACAGGGAGAACATGCAAACTCCACACAGAAAGGTCTTGGTACCCCCGTAGCAGTGTGATTCAGTGCAGGTGCAAGTCAAGATTGTGGAATGAAGAAGTTCTTCTCACTTCAGTGTATTTGGTTATTCCTGAGAAACGGTTCATTTATTGTGCGTGATCAATATGATCAGTATATGTATGTTTTAGGGGGACAGGTTCATTTGGTTTTGTGATATTTGACTGTGGATCCCTTTCTGTGTGGAGTTTGCATGTTTTCTCCCTGCGTCGGTGTAAATTATTTTCCCCCTATCGTTCAAAAAAATGCAAGGTTAATTAGACGAGGAGTGAATGTGATTGTGTGGTTGTTTGTTTTCTGTGTGGCCTTGTGATGAACTGCCAACCTATCCATTGATTACCCCACCCCCCACTGGACCCTTTCTATGCAGTCCCGGTGGATGTAGATTGGCGTGGGTCCACTCTGACCATCCTGAAGTCCAATATGAGGTGTTTTGTTTTTGTGGTGCTCAGTCGAAGGTTGTTAACTGAACACCAGACAATCAGTCTGTTGTCCTCATCTGTGTAGTCGGACTCCAACCACTGTGGTGTCATCCGGAAAGTTTATGATGGTGTTTGAGAGGGAGCAGTCAGATGTGTAGTGTTAACAGGAGGGGCATTAAAACACTACAGTCTGGACAGCCGGTACTGATTGTGATGGTACTGCACAGGTGGGGGCTGAGTCTTATGCCGATTTCTCAAAAAGTATTTGATCCAGAGGCAGATGGGGGTTGAGAGAACCAGGTGAAACCATTTCTGGACCAGGATTTCTGCAATTACGTAATTAAA
The DNA here is from genome assembly GCA_907169785.1 of Menidia menidia. Taxonomy (NCBI): domain Eukaryota; kingdom Metazoa; phylum Chordata; class Actinopteri; order Atheriniformes; family Atherinopsidae; genus Menidia; species Menidia menidia. Next base: position 2,795,949 of record CAJRST010018890.1, on the reverse strand, counting down.
TGATGAGCTGAAGATCAGGACGAGCATTCTCACGATTCCCCCCAGGTACTCCAGATGACTCAGCATGGTGTGGAGCACTGTGGTTATAGTGTCCTCGGTGGATCGGTTTGCCCTGTAGGCAAGCTGGTGGGGGTCCAGAGTGAGAGGCAAACAGGTCCTGATGTGTTTGGAGGCCAGTCTTTCAAAACACTTCATCACTACAGCCATAAGGGCAACAAGCCTGTAGTCATTGGAGCTATCCACTGCTGTTTCCTTGGGGGTGGGAGTGAGGTTCTGAGGCAGGGTGTCACGGGGAACGATGGAAGATTTTAGTCAAAATTGGTCGCAAGTACCTTGCCAGGTATTCCGTCAGGGCCAGCCACCTTCCTGGAGTTCATAATTCTCGGAAAACCACTGAAATCGTGCTTGCCACCATCATAACAGTCTATCTGTAATTTCCTTGACATTACACTCCCCAATTCATTGCTTTCATGGCCACAATTATTATAGCTCACGATCAGTCAGTCATTGGGGCTGTTTTGTATTAAATCTCCTGACAAAAGTTGAAAAAGTCAGAAATCTCCAAAAATTTGGAGACAGTCATAGTTTGGTTTAGTTTATTTACAAATGTTCTCGTCTCTTTTTTATTGAAACTTCTTTCTTATGGGAATTGGATCAGAAAAGAAAAGAAAAATGAGTCAAAGTTTATTATTTCTGAAGCAAGAACATCCATCCATTATCATCACTGCGTATTCCCTAATGGGGTCACAGGGAGAACTGAAGCCTATCTCAGTGGTCAATGGGCAAGAGGCCAGTCCACGCACACTCACATTCTCTCCTAAGGGCAATTTGGAATGTCCAATCAACCTAACATGCAGGTTTTTAGACTGTGGAAGCCAAAGAACCTGGAGAGAACCCACGCAGACACATGGAGAACATGCAAAGTCCACAAAGAAAGGTCCTTGTTCCAACAGGGACTCAAACCCAGAACCTTCTTGCTGAGGTGATGGTGCTAACCACCACACCATCGTGCCACCCAGAGCAGGAGCAATATTTTGTAGAGCATTCCTTCCTGCAAGAACAGCAGATTAACGAGATAAACCGGGAACAAACCCATTTCACAAGTTATATTCTAAAAAGGTTATATTCTAAAAAATTCATTACCCAGATCCGCAATTTTTATAAAGGTGAATTTTGTGTACTGAAACCACAAAGTAAGTATTTAAGTGAATGAATGCAATCACTCTGCTCTTTCTGGCTATTTCACATCACTAGCTGAAGAATTCAAAGCTCTATTGCCTCTTCCAAAATACAGTAATGTTATATGTAAATTGGCTACTCTGTTCATGTCAAATTACACAATAAATATTAAGAATCCTCAACACTGTCAAAATGTTGCAATTTCTGAAAAAAATTGTGTACAGATTCACTGTGTATTCATACCTCCTCTACTGCAGCAGTTATTGGCATAAATAGACCTGAATTTGACCCTAAAAACAATCCCAAGACATTGGGATTGCTATATTATTTACACTGACAGCCGATTTATGAATACAACTTTAAAACATGGTATAGTAACATGTTACTATATTTTGAATCTTAATATTTTACTTATACTTGCTGTTGTGTAACATTGATAACACGTACAAGTAGAAAAAAAATTAGAAAAAAAATTAATTCTACAATCTTGTCAGACTTTAGTTGTAACACGTCTACCATTTCTACTCCAAGAAGTTGTAGTTATTTTACAATGTAAAGTGAAAAGAGGCTCCAGACAATGCTGAATACTGTGTGTCTTCGACTGTGTGCCAAGGAAACTGTTACCTGCACTTATAATCAAAGATTATTAAATGTTTTTCTACACTGAAATATTAGATTTATGTTTTTTTTTCTCTAATCAAACCCCGTATCTTTTTTGTATGATTTTCCATAATTGATGTTTAAAGTCAACGCTATTGTGACAAGACACTGAAGTAAATGGAAACCTTTTTAATGATCAGAACAATATGTGGCATATCCATCAATGTTTATTGTGTTTACCATTTCATACAATAACTCAAGAGAGTTTTGAATAAGTGAAATCACCCTGAAATATTTTTCCAGAAATTATTATTTTAAAAGCCTCTTTGTACCAGCTGTAAAAAAAAGCATAAATAAATGGATTCAACATTGAATTTATTAGAGTAACCCAGTTAAGGGTTTCAATCACAGAAACTGGCACTGGATTGTCGCTAAAAGGCACTAAAGTGATGCAAACAAAAAGAGGAGCCCAGCAGATTAAAAAAACACCCATAACAATAGCCAGAGTTTTAGTGGCTTTTCTCTCCATCTTGTTGACAGCTGCTACTGATTTTATGGTGTTCTGAATGTTGCGGACTTGTTTCTGTGCTACAAGGAAAACCTTAAGGTACGTACACAGCAATACAAGGGCAGGAAGGTAAAAAGAAAAGGTCGGCCCCAGAGTGCTTGATAGCAGAACCTCCAAAGAACAGCTATCATTACAAGCCTCATGGTTCAAGCCGGCAATTATCATACCAATTCCTGTTAGGAGGGAAATACCCCAACTCACTAAAACCATCACCAAAACAACACATCCATTTATCTTAGTTCTGTAGGTGAGAGGCTGACACACGGCATAATATCTGTCAACAGCGATGCAACACAAGTTCAGAATGGAGCATGTGCTAAGCGAAACATCAAAGCTGCCCCTTATTTGACAAAATAAATCTTCATGGAACAGACATGAGCTCAAGGAGAAGGCCATGCTGAAAGGGAAGACCAAAATTCCAACCAGCAGATCACTCACAGCCAAAGAGAGGATTAGAAAGTTTGTGGGAGTGTGGAGCTGTTTAAAGTAAACAACAGACATAATGATAAGGAGGTTTCCACACAGTGTGACAAATGCCAATAAAGCGAGAAAAATATACAAGATAACACATACTACAGATGGATTACTTTTTAGAACATAAGAAAAATTGTCTATTTCATAGCATGGATGGACATGATGAATAGCTGCAGTCTTATTGGTAGTTTCCATGCATCTAGTCTGATGTAGATTCTGGTCTCTTTAACAGCAAATCCTTAATGAGGAAAAGATTTCTCAAGTCAAGGTTTAGTTACCATGTAAAATGACCCATCTAGGATAACTTGTTCAACAGAAAGTAACTAAACAGTTGATTCGGGTGTTTATACTTATATAGCATCAGCATAATTTGCATAATCTCCCATCTCTTTTGTATATGGTCACGAGGTGATCATTAAAACAGTGAAGTAATGTTTCATGCATTTTTCAATGACATCATGTCACTGTCATGTGACATTTTAATTACATTACTAATTAGCTCTCTTAAATGTTTGGCTGCTTTAAACATAGAGTAAAAAGTTCTTACTGTTTGTGTTTCAAAGATTTATATAAGCTTTTTTATTAAATTTGACATTTGGTTGAAAAAAAGCAGATTCTGCAATCTTGCCCCCTATTTTTGTTACGCAAATATTTCCCATTTTTGTCTATAACTGTTAGACTGCAAATGGGTCTCAGAATTCTAGGAAGGATACTGTCCATTATTCATTCTCAGGTCTTTTGGAGCCACTCTTGTGCTGTGTGTGTGTGTGTGTGTGTGTGTGGGCGTGCGTGCGTGCGTGCGTGCGTGCGTGCGTGCGTAAGTATGTATGTATGTATGTATGTATGTATGTATGTATGTATGTATGTATGTATGTATGTATGTATGTATGTATGTATGTATGTATGTATGCATGTATGTATGTATGTATGTATGTATGTATGTATGTATGTATGTATG
>CAJRST010018890.1:2754411-2792000 GCA_907169785.1 Menidia menidia | reverse complement strand
GTATGTATGTATGTATGTATGTATGTATGTATGTATGTATGTATGTACGTACGTGCGTACATATGTATGCGTCCAGACGTTAAGGTGTGAATGCTTGTATGTGTGTAAGTCTGTATGTATGTCTGTATATACGTATGTGTGTTCTTAATTTATTTTCAAACAAACATTTTTTACGTGTATGTAGATAGAAAAATTACTTCATTCATCTAGAAAAGGAAATTTGGTAAATTACTACAGGCACAACGTAGGGCTCAAACCACAACCATGAGATTAAGAGTCTCATATATGCATGTACGTATGAACCTATGTACATATGTATATGTCTAGGTGTTATGGTTTGAATGCCTGTATGTCTGTTCATCTGGAAAATCAACTACGCCCAACGTGGGGCTCGAACCCACGACCCTGAGATTAAGAGTCTCATGCTCTACCGACTGAGCTAGCCGGGCTTGTTTTGTGTGTACGGCACTGTTAATCGTGTTGTGTGTTTGTATATATGCATTTATGTATGTGTGTGTGTGTGTGTGTGTGTGTGTGTGTGTGTTAACATGGATAAATGCATCTTAAGTCCTACTTCCCCTTAATCTACTAAATCGAGATGGCATGTAACCTTGTCATAAGGCTGATTGGCAAAAAAAAAATCTCTTTCAAATAGTTTTGTTTTGCAAGTTCAAAGTGACTTACCTTTTGATTCTGTGTGAATAGAAATTGATCTAAATGAAGTCTTAAACATTGCTTGCTATTAGAATAATCATATTTTGCAGAGGTCCCTACACTAACAGACCAAGACAGACCACATAATCTGTTGAAAACAAAGAATTGCTACAGTTGAAAGGCTGATTAATGTAAGAATGTTCTAGAAATAAATTTGCAGTGCATTTCTTCAATGAATATGCATTTATTAAATGAAGATATCTAACATCAGTAACAGTAGAAAGAATCATTCAAATGCAGCATATTCATTACTATTAGTTTATTAGATTCATAGTCTTGTCTCAGAATGATGCAACTCTCAATTAAAGGTGTGAATGTGTGGTGACGTGAACTCAGGTCCCTGTGCTAATCCCCACACACTACAAACATTCACACTCAGAGACATGCTGCTCAGATTGTCTCACCTATCCAACAAGGGACCTCATTGTTTTATAGAACTAACTAAACCGATCAAGCAAAACATGCTCGTGGGGACATCATGAAGTGAATAATGAATTATATCTATCCATGAAGAGCCGAGTTCATGATGAACAAGACGACAACAAAAAGTCTGCAAACAGCCTCACATTTTATCTGGGGAATATATTTGATTTATTCCTCTATGTAGCAAAATAATTTTTCCTTGTGTTTGGCAGTGTTCATGTGGAGTTGCATGGCACTGTAAAGTGACTGCACAAAAAGAAAAAAAATACCTAAATGAAACTATAAGTAGGCCACTCTAGCATTTATTTTAATGTTATACTTTTACACATTTTTCTTTCTTCTTTTTTTTTTTCCCTTGTCGTGTTTGGCATTATGGCAACAGAATTGTAATCTGAGTAACGGGTCAATTTGACCCGTTTCAGTTTTTGTGTTGATCAAAGTGGTGGTTATCCTTTTTTTTCGTCATGAAATTTGGTGACTTTTCCTCATCTGGGGTCATGAACTTGTGTGTGAAATCTGGTGACTTTGATGTGTAGTGGGGTGCAGAGTGTGTATACAAAGATGAAGATGCGGGTCATTTTGACCCGGACACTTTAATGTGCGCAAGTAGCTGTTCAGATCCAAAATAAAAACAACTCTTTGATGTACTCTACCTATTTTGTTTACCTCTGAGACCCAGAGCCAGGTGTGTGAAGGGAGGGAACTTTCTCACACTATTCCTTGTCACTGCTCTCCCGTCATCTTCACCAAATATGAGCTCCCGAAGGATTACAGTTGAGGAAGCTTTATCTCAAATTTTGAACTGGGATAGTGATGTAGAGGAAGAGGTTTCTGAGACAGAGGATCTTTCAGAATCAGAAGACAATGTTATTGATGATCCAGATTATCAATTTTCCAATGATGAGGAGGATTCAGAGGATTCAGAGTATTCAGAGGACGAGTCCGCCAATGTGCATCCAACAGATGAAAACCCAGGAATGCTGCAATCATCTTCCACAGAGGTGACATGGACATCTAAGGACGGTAATATAAAACGGTCAACATCAACACACCAGAGTCGAAGCAGATTGTCATCAGCTAATTTTTGATAAAAATGACTCCTGGTCCTACAAGATTTGCCATCACACAAATTGATGAGATCCAATCAGCATTTCAGCTCTTCATATCCCCACCAATAGAAAGGATTATACTGGAAATGACAAACTTGGAAGGGAGACGTTTCAAGAGAAGTGGAAGCCACTGGATCAGACTGACTTGAATGCTTATATAGGAGTCCTGTTATTAACTGGAGTGTACAGGTCAAAGGGAGAGGCAACTGCAAGTCTATGGAATGAAGAGAATGGAAGGCCAATCTTTCGTGCAACAATGTCTCTGGAGACATTCCACATGATATCTTGTGTGATCCGCTTTGACAATCACGACACAAGAGCTGGTCGAAGTGAAAGAGACAAACTAGCTGCAATCAGAGATGTGTGGGATAAATGGGTTGAAATTTGACCACTGTTGTACAATCCTGGTCCCTATGTTTCTGTAGATGAGCGTCTTGTTCCATTCAGAGGGCGCTGTCCTTTCCGACAGTACATGCCCAACAAGCCTGCCAAGTACAGCATAAAAATATGGGCAGCCTGTGATGCAAAATCCAGCTATGCATGGAATATGCAAGTATATACTGGAAAGCTACCTGGAGGAAAAGCTGAGAAGAATCAGGAGATGCGTATGGTGCTGGAGATGATTGAAGGGCTGCAAGGTCATAACATCACTTGTGACAACCTTTTTATGTCGTACCGGCTTGGAGAAGAACTTCACAAAAGAAAGCTGACCGTGTTGGGAACAGTGAGAAAAAATAAGACAGAACTTCCCAGTGAAATTTTGAAGATGCAGGGCAGACCTCAGCATTCCTCAGTCTTTGCCTTCACTGAAAAAAGCGACAGTTGTTTCATACTGCCCAAAGAAAAACAAGAATGTTATTGTTATGAGTACAATGCACGCTGATGCATCTCTGAGCACAAGAGCGGACTTGAAGCCACAAATAATCCTGGATTATAACTGCACCAAAGGAGGAGTTGATAATCTCGACAAAGTCACAGCAACTTACAGCTGGCAGCGCAAGACTGCCCGTTGGCCTTTGGTGATTTTCTACAACGTTGTGGACGTGTCTGCATACAATGCCTATGTCCTGTGGACTGAAATTAACCAGCAATGGAATGCCGGCAAATTGTATCGACGTCGGCTTTTCCTGGAAGAACTCGGCAAAGCACTTGTCACTCCCAAGATGCAGACTCGAGCCAGGCCAGCTCGATCCCCAGCATCAGCAGCAGCTATAATCGAAAAGGTCAAGCTTTGGTCACCCAACCACCATCTACAGGAGACAGGTGAAAAGAAGAGGAAAAGATGCCCCGTATGTCCCTCCCGAGAGGACATAAAACAAGTACCTGTTGTGTGAAATGGATGAAATACATCTGTAGAAAGCACATAGTTACATTCTACCCATTATGTGGAGAACTTTGAAATTGTACATAGCGCATGTTATGGGTAAAGTTCAAAAGAAATGTTTTTGTGAAAATGGAAAACTTGAAAAAAATAATTCTTAAATAAAGTGTTGGAATTAAAAATGTATTGTTTGTCACTTGACTAAATGTTTAAGTAATCTAAAATAAATTGTTTATTGGTTTAACCTGTTTTCTTGACTGTTTTGCATGAATTTACACAGCGCGGGTCAAAATAACCTTCAACATAATCAATGTAATTTTTTTCGACATAATATAAGGGTTAAGGTGGCGCTGGAGGAGTGGCGCCACTGGCTGGAGGGGGCGAGCCAGCCGTTGTTGCTTTGGAATGACCATAAAAACGCAGAATATATCCAACAGGCTAAGAGGCCAAACTCTCGCCAGGCCAGGTGGACGCTATATTTTTTCTAACCGCTTTTCATTTTCCATTTCTTACAGACCGGGATCCAAAAACGTCAAGCCCGACGCGCTGTCCAGGTTGTACGACCCCGAGCCTGTTGCCAAAGAACCCGAACCCATCCTTCCACGGTCCTGTGTGGTCGGAGCGGCCAACAGCGTAGCTCCACCACCTAGTGGGTGCCCGTAGAACAGACTGTTCGTCCCAGCTCCGGGGCGCTCACAGGTGATCCTCTGGGCTCATGCCTCGCCGCTTTTCTGCCACCCGGGAGTCAGACGAACTAAGTTCGCCATCTCCCGGCGGTTCTGGTGGCCATCCATGGAGGCGGAAGTCTGGGAATATGTTGCTGCCTGCCCGGTCTGCGCCTGAAACAAGACATCCATCCGACCACGTTCCGGACTGCTCCAACCAATACCGATTCCCCTCCGACCTTGGTCGGACATATCTATTGACTTTGTGACGGGTCTCCCGACGTCTCTGGGAAACACCGTGGTTCTCACAATAGAGGACCGCTTCTCGAAGATAGTCCGGTTCATCGCCCTGCCCTCTGCCAAGGAGACTGCCGAGATCCTGATTACCCAGGTGTTTCGAATACATGGGTTCCCGAAGCACAACACTTCCTGATGTATAATACAATGCAAAAATGTCAATTTCTGCTCAGGGTTAATTTCTGTCACTTTATCCTGCATTATCTTCAAAAGTCCAACATTTTTCCCAGTCAGATTTGGAGAACCATCTGTTGTCACACATGCCAGCTTGTCCCATTTTAGTTCCAACTTGTCCAAACCACATATGAAAATAAGTAGCTGGGCAGTGTCACTTACATCGCAGCTTTCATCCAAAGCAAGGGAAAAGTTGTCCAAGCTGACCGCTCTGTTCTTCAGCTGAAGTTCCAGATTCCCCGCGATGTCCCCCACCCTCCTCGTTACAGTCCGTCGTGAGAGAGGCACGTTCTCAAAACTCCCTTTTTCTCAGGGCATATTAGAGTCCAACAAACACTCCTTAATAAACTCCCCGTCAGAAAACGCCTTACTTTTTCTAGCGATTTTGTGGGATATGACATAACTTGTCTTGACAGCTGCATCTCTGGATGTGCAAAGTTTTGTAAAAAGTCCTTGTTGGTTTTGCAGCTTAGCTAGCAAAGCATCCGACTCCTTTGCGCGCTATTGGTCAGACAAGTTCTTGTATTTCTCCTCATGTTTGGTCACATAGTGGCAGTTCAAATTGTAATCCTTAAGCACGGTGACCTGTACACCACAAACTAAGCACACGGCTTTACCTTTGACTTCTGTAAATAAATATTTAGCAGTCCATGTCTTGTTGAAAACGTGGCATTCTGTGTCGATTTTCCTCTTTTTGCCGTGGGCTGACATGTTGAGGGCTAGCTTACCAGCATCACTTTTTTTTCTTACGAGCATCACCTGTCGTTGTTCGCTTACGCATGTGCTCACTACGTAAATATAAACAAAAAACTCCCATGCTGTATAGTTTAAGGGGCTGGATTGTATTAAAGGCACTGTAGAAGTCCAAGACAAGGATCCTCACTGTGCCACTGCCCTTATCCAGATTGGAGTGGGCCCGGTGCTGCAGGTGGAGAATGGCATCCTCCACACCGACATCTGGCTGGTAGGCGAATTGCAGGCGGTCTTAGGCATGTTGCACCTGAGGTCTGAGGAGGCCAAGGAAGTGAGTGCCACGGGCCGGAAGTCATTCAGTTCGCTGGGCCTGTTCTTCTTGGGCATTGGAACGATGCAGGATGTCTTCGGGAGGGTGGGCACTTCCCTTAGCTCCAGGCTGAGGTTGACGATCCGCTGTAGCGGCTCTCCAAGTACAGCAGCGCAGGTCTTCAGGAGTCTTGGACACACCTGGTCCGGCCCTGCTGCTTTCCTGGGCTTGAGCTTCCTCAGCTGTTCTCTCACCTGGTCTGTGGTGATGTGGGGCGGAGATTGTGCTGAGGTGTGCGGGGGGTTGTCAGTGTTGTGTTGTCTTGTCAATTTCACAGACTTTCCAGATATCTGGAAGACACGATTTCTTTCTTCAAGTACATGTTCCACTTCATAAGAGAAAGTTGGCACAGGGAAAGCATCCGGCCACTTCTTCTGACGATTAGTTAAGGGTACATGTGGAAGTATGTCTGTATCCGAACTTGCAGTAGAAGACTTGGCACTTTCAGATCTCATAACCTTCAATGTAGCCTTCTCTGGAAGTTCCTCTATATCTACAAGTACACTTGGCTGCCCATCAAAGTCTGGGTCTTCATATTGAAGGCTGAAGTCACTATCCAGTCTTGGCTTGAACTTCTCTTGCATCATCATCTTCAACTCTTCAACAGATTTTGGTCAGCTATCAAGACTGAGCTTGATGGCAGTATCAGTGTCCACATAAACACGTAGCAGGAATTTCTGGGGGGCAGCCATCTCTGTCTTCTGTTTTTAACACACTAAAAAGTTAAGAAAATGTTTGAATACACAGATCAAGGATTACACAGTAGTCTTTTGAAAGAGATATTGTCCAGTTTTAACAATAAATGCATCTATTTGCTTCTCATTTAATGAATCTATGTCGCCTTGGTGTTATGAGAATTTTTCCTTGTCTGAAATATGCTGAGAGAGGCAACGTGTCATTGAGCTCTGATGTGATGTGAACTGCCAAATCTCATGATACAAGTTCATGGGAGCACAGGTGTTCAATGTATCGTGATTCATGTTCACGGCAAAGGAAAACAATGTGATTGTTCACCAGGAATATCTGTTCAGTTCTACTAAACATTGGCAGTGCCAACTGACACAAACATTCCTGCAGCATAATCAGTTCCATCTATGGTTACCCTTGATGTACTGTAAATCATGTTGCAGTCAGTTTTCGGGGTTATGTGTGCCTAGGCAATGTCAGGGAGTGTACAAACCATCACAGAAGACATACTTGATGTCTGTTGGTGAGGTTTAAAGAAAGATGGGGCACTCAAATAGTATTCCATCATGTACTGATGCCTCCATGCTAATGTTTTTAACACATTCTTAAAGTTTTGTGTGTCATGAACAGTACGCTTGAAAAAGCAATGTTTACCCTCAAATCTAATTGTCCACAGGTGAACAACGGGGCCAAAGCAGCGAATGAGGTCAGGATAATGCTCAACATAGTGGTGTTTTGGGCGGAATGTAAAGTTAGGAAAGACTTCCTTCAGCATTTGCCGATGGTCTTTAATCTTTGTCTCTAAATACTGGATAGCTTCCTCAGTAAATTTTGGAGACAGCGCCAACTCGACTATTTCCTTCAAATCCATGAGCACAATCCAAGCTCCATCTTCCTCAGGAATTTTATCACCAATAATCAAAGGGAGTAACCTAAGTAACGTAGCATTCTCATGACCATTGCCTCCAATGGTGTTCTTATTAGCATATGTCTTTGGGATACAGTGGGGTCTGTCAACACTGTCTGTCTGCTGGTATGGAAATGATGCTATTCTTTTGTTCAAATACTGAAGAGTGAAGTATTTGGAACGGATCATCTTTCTAATACCCAAGGCCAGTTCTACAGGCACAATGCCCTCAAGTAGATCGTGTTAGACATCAGGTGGGAAACCAGTTACTGTATGAAAATACTCCAACCTCTGGTTGAGAACACACTCCCCTTGGAAACCACGCTGACTCACTTTTTCCCCCTGCTTCAAAATATTCAAGTCATGATCATGGCTGGCTTCTGTTCTCACGCTGAACTCCTTATCTGCAACCTCATAAGACTGAATTTGGGCTAAGGTATCAGTGCAGAATCTGCAAAAATATTTGGCCCTAAAAGACTTCATAAAGCCTGCAAAACAATGAGCTGCAAGATTGTCAGACACCAAAAGTAGGGGCAACGTTAGCTCTTTTGAGGACACTAGTTCATTATCTTTGAAATATGATCCATCTTGGTGGCTCATGTACTGACCTTGTTGTGCTGGTTTGGTTTCTTTAATTTTATCAAGAATGTCAGTATGTCTAAACATTTCCTGAATCATCTCAAGAATGGAAATGTGCACAGTAGTGTGTCCTGGTTCTAGTTCATACTGCACAGGCCTTACCACAGGGTAATTTCTTTCAACATAAGTTTTCCTCCTCTTAGTCGTAGTTAATTTCTCACCTTTAGCAGTTGCACTAGTAAAAATGGTACAGCTCATAACAGAACTGACAAGCTCATCTAAACATGTTTCACTAACAACAGTCTCTTGTATCAATAAGACCTCTTGTATGGTCTTCCTGATGACTGGGACAAGTAGAATATTGGAGACAAATGTTCTACAATTTCCTGAGTTGCCAATTCAGAGACATGGAGAATAGTTTGCATCTTTAAAAATAATGACGCCAAGTTATGGAGCAACTGTGTCACTATCACTCTCATTTTCAGTCTGATTAAAGTCACCTGTAGCTTCACCCTGAGTAGGTCCCTCATCAACACCATCAGCAAAAGATGTTGCTGGAGTGTCATCATTCTCTACGGACACCATAACATCTTCATAATCTGAATTACCAGAATGGGCTCTGCTTTTGTGTGCATTGGAGGAAGAGTAAACATTTGTGTGGTAGTTACAGTTCCTGAATGGACAAGCGACCATCTCATGCTTTCTCAAATGACTTTTCAAATGTCCAAACAGTACCGTCTCAGAAAAGGGATGCTTGAAGTTACACAAGTGGCATGAATAATATGTATGAGCGTCTTTTTCTATGTCTAATCTTTCTGCATAGCTGTGACATCTTGATAGATGTGCTTTAAGTGCATCAACAGACTGAAAACTACAAATGCAACTGTCATAGAAACATGGTAAAAGGCTAACTTTAGAAAAATGACTGTGTTGTAGGCGACAATGTCTGAATAATTTTACCCGGGATTGAAACAATGCCGTGTGTAACCCACCAGTTAGGGTTCAAGTAGTATTTTTGTTGTTTCTACATAATTGTATTGATACAGGGTTTTATTTTGAAAACCGGAAGTTTTATTTGGATAACACAGGAAGTGCGATGCTTACAACAGTGCATCTAGCTTAACTTCGTTAGCTGGTTCACGGAGCCCCGCTCTTTCACCCACGTGTGATAAGAAAAGAGAGGAAAATGTATGAAAACCTCAGTTTTCGGTGCTCAAACCTTTGGTTGTGTCAGTTAATTATGTTAACTTGTAAAAATCCTGTCTAGAGCGTGGATGAGCGCGGAAGGAGCAAGTTAGTGGGTAAACACAACTCCATCCCTTGGTAAGCTAGCTCTCACTCATGCTAATTACTGTATGATCATGTGTTATGTTGTTTGATGATAGAGATTGAAAAATTTGATTTTGCACACTTTTAAGTTAAATTACAGACTATTTATGTTACTGTGGGCATTTTATTTTATTATTGAATCAAATATCTGCAGTAATGCACGCAGAGTTACTACAGTAAATTCATATTAGACTTAGACTTAGACTTAGACAGTACTTTATTGATCCCTTGGGAAGACTCCCTCAGGAAATTAAGGTTACCAGCAGCTTAAAGGGCAAACAGTGTCAAGTTAGAATCAGTTTAAGCAAAAATATACAAATAAATAAATAAAAATACAAAAAATACAGATTAAGTACAGTGTATGTGTATGTGATCTCTCTTCCCCCTGTCCTGTGTCACCTCCTCGCCCCCAGTGAGGTGTTGTACAGTTTGATGGCGTGGGGGACAAAAGAGTTTTTAAGTCTATTGGTCCGGCACTTGGGAAGCAGCAGTCTGTCACTGAACAGGCTCCTCTGGCTGCTGATGACGGTGTGCAGAGGGTGGCTGCTGTCGGCCATGATGTCCATCAGTTTGTTCAGTGTCCTGGCCTCTGCCACCGTCACCAGAGAGTCCAGCTTCATGCCGACCACGGAGCCAGCCCGCCTGATCAGTTTGTCCAGTCTGGACGTGTCCTTCTTGGATGTGCTACCTCCCCAGCACACCACGGTGTAAAAGAGGACACTGGCTATCACAGACTGGTAAAACATACACAGTAGTTTGTTGCAGATGTTAAAAGACCGCAGTCTCCTGAGGAAGTACATCCTGCTCTGTACCTTCCCGTACAGGTTGCTGGTGTGTTTTGACCAGTCCAGTTTGCTGTCCAACCACACCCCGAGGTACTTGTAGGAGTCCACGGCCTCCACCTCAGTTCCCTCTAGTACGACTGGTCTCGGCTTTGGTCTGGACCTCCCAAAGTCTGTAACCAGCTCCTTTGTCTTAGAGGTGTTGAGCTCCAGGTGGTTTGTGTGGCACCAAAGGGCAAAGTCCCCCACCAGATGTCGGTACTCCTCCTCTCTGTCATCCCTGATGCATCCGACTATGGCTGTGTCATCAGCATACTTCTGTATGTGACACAGCTCTGAGTTGTAGTGGAAGTCAGAGGAGTACAGGGTGAAGAGAAGAGGGGCCAGCACTGTGCCCTGGGGGGCTCCTGTGCTGCTGACCACAGTGTCAGACTTGGTGTCCTTCAGCCTGACATACTGCGGCCTGTTGGTGAGGTAGCTGTGGATCCAGGTGACCAGGTGCGGGTCCACTCCCATGCTGTGTACCTTACATGAAAGGTATTTGATTGTAAATTGTTAATTTCATAGGTTAAATACAATAAAAATGTCATTTATGTTAATTCATGGAGCTGAAAGCAATGTATTTTGGTTTAAAATATAAAAATATGTTAAAAAGGGAGTTAAACAGAGATTACAAGTTAAAGTGTGACCAAATAATCACATTTCAATTTACGTTTTGTCTGTAATGGGTTAGAATGGAATTATTCTGACACTGTAATAATTGAAAGTCACCAAAGTAACTGTTTGTTATAACTTTATACAGTTTAATATTTGGAAAACGCATTTATAGTTGTACAACACTTTGATTATAATGAATGAGATGAATGTATAAAAGTTTAGACTATAAACCTGTTTGTAAATGCAGGTCAGGTCTCTTTTGATGAGTGCGAGAAATTGTGAACCATTGATGGCGACCCTCCCAGCTTGAATCCAGAGCCTCCACACCACCAAACGGCGGACCACCAATCTGTCTGTGGTATGATCGTGTCAGTCACTTCGACTGACACCACCTTGAGTCTACACTCTAAGAAATGAAATGTTCTATTTAATTACCAAGTTATGGCAACCGGGTTGCACAAAACTTTGTTGCTTAAACTGAACAATAACATGCAATTAATTGCAAAAACACATTTTAAATAAATGTAACTTAAATCAGTTACTTATATGGTACATCATAGAGTTATGTTGCTGTTACTTCCCATCATTAGATTAGGTGTACTTGCACCAGGTTTATTTTACTTGACACTTTTATGTTCAATTTACTACACAACATTTAACTTTATTTATATTATTGTTTATGTTGATGGTACACTTAGTCCACTTCAGTTGGTATGTGAAATAAAAAAACTCTCAGATGCATGAATTCACATAAAACCTTTATTAAAAGGTTATTGAAACTGAACAATTTCCATTATCAAAGGTAAACTAGGGACTATGATACTCTAAAAAGAAATAAGTTGATCCAACTTACTTGAATTGCTTCAATTGGTAACAAGTAATTCAATTAATTTTATCCACCCTAATTTATTAAGTTTGGTTAACTTGACAAATTTAAGTCAGTCTTAATCAATTCATTTACTTTATTCCAAATTAAAAATTTAAATCCATCTTACTTAATTTTATAGAAAGTCAACTCAAAATTTTAAACTACCCCAAATTAAATTATCACTCACATTTTACTTAAAATATAGCTTCCATTTAAATCATTTTAAAAGTTTTTTTTAGCATGTTGTTTCAGTTTTTAAAATAGGAGTAAAATACCTTCATGCTACTCAGAAATTCTACTTGGTTAAAATAATAAATCTACACAAATGGAACATTTTAAATTTTATTGTGAAAGCATCACAAACTTACAGGTTTTTCACAAAATATTATGCATTAAACATGCTACACAAATCTTTTGAAACATCATAAGGGATATTACATTTCAGCGACCTGCTAGATCAGAGGTGCCCAAGTCCAGTTCTGGAGAGCCATCATCTTGCAACTTTCAGATGCATCCCATCTCCAATACATCTGAATCAAATGAACTGCTCATTACAACGCATCTGCTGAGCTGAATGTCTGCTGTTGTGTAAATTCAGAAATTAGCTTCAGGTGGTATTGAAATAGGGTCCATCTGAAAGTTGCACAATGGTAGCTCTCCTGGACAAGACTTGGACACCCCTGTGTGAGGTTGTAGAATCCACAAGTATTCCTTAGGGAAAAAAAATGCTTTTTTAGATTTAACACAAGTCCTCCTAAAAAAGAAAATCCACACTCTTAAACCGTAACATTTGCTGAGAACATGTTTTTGACATAAAATATAATTACACTAGTGACCACTGAAAATAAGAGCAATACCCAAAAAATATTTAGGCAAGTTTTCAAACAAAGATGTGGTGTAATAGCTGCCTAGTTTAAACCAAGTCCGTTAATTTAACTGACAACAGAAAAGAACAGAATAATTAACATTATGATCTAGATCCATTCAACCTCCTTCAAAAAACAATGCATAAATCTGTTGATTCAAATTAAAAGAAAAATGCAAAAAGAAAATTCTGTGATAGTGTCCACAAACTGCAGTAGCCTACTACTTTCCTACTTTAATTTTTCCCCCTTAACTTGTATTTTTTCCCCACACAAAACCAAAGAGATTTACCATGTAACTTTATGAAATGACAAAAACAAAAAAGACCTACTCCCAAAATGATAATGTGCATCACAACCTCATCAGTAAACATCCTCCAGAAATACCAGTCACAATTGTTATCCAGTAAACTCTGTATTACTTGTGGCTTTAATATGAACAAAAGTCCCAAAAGAAGTTCACAAAGTGCAGTTTCTTGAGGTGTTACGCTTCCAAAACATGGCGCTCTTCTGTCCAAACAAAGAAGACTGAAGATCTTCTGTCCTGTTGCACAACATGCCAGTGTCTTTACTGTGAGGTCTGAAGTCTTCCAAACAAATTTTGAACTTTGGGAGACATCTTGTGCTGCTCAAGCTGCATGAAGATTTTTTGGAACACTTCAAATGTTAAGCGCAGAGCCTTTGGATAAGCCAGGTTAAGGGAATATATCAAACCCAGAAGCAGGGCACATGCTGAGGCAACTGAAGTCAGGTCCTGCAACAAGTCCACTCCCTCAATGACGATGCCAATGTCTTCTGGGGGTTCTTCACATCCCTCTCCCTCCTTCCGAATCACAAACTCTGCCATGGTAAGTTGTTTGAGTTCCATCTGGGCATCATCTCCGCTGCTGCCCTGTAGTGAGTTAAACAATATGTTAAAACTTGAACACTGTAACTAATCTCTCACTCAGAATTTGGAAAATAAAAGCCTTGTAAATGCAAGCACCAAGTATAAGATGTACAGCTTGTGAATTGAAGAGTGGTTTACGGCATTTGAAATATCCTTGATACATTTTCCAAGTTCAAAGTTGCATTACAAATTGAATAACTCAAAGGGTGATTTTTAATTTTTTTGAAAAGATAATGCATGTATATAGCTTTATATATGTTCCATCATATTACAGGCTTTAGCTTAAAAACCCATTTCTTAGATTTTATATCAAAGCAAAATACTGATCCAGCCAATGGTCATCTTACACTCTAACAAATAATGTAATGGGTTTACTCAAAAAGATATGTTTACTTTTTGCATGGATCTTTTTAAGTTGTCCTAACTTCATTGTTAATTGAGTAATCGCTACTAGTCCAGCATAACAACACCAACTTAAATAGCCACATAAATACAAAGCTATCTCAAGTTGAATCTATTTATTTTTTTGTTTAAATTATTGAATTGTCACATTGGTTGTATCTGATATATGTTTCAGGTACAACAAAAAATTAAGTACAATGACCATGTTTTTATATATATATTCAAGAGAAATCAAGTAGTGCTTACTTATTTAATTAATGAGTATTCCTTAAAATTTTGTTATCTCATCATTCCAATTTGAGTTGTTGTAAATGTTTACATAAACATTTTCAACTCAAAAAAGTCCATGCAAAAAGTAAACATATTAATTATAGTATATGCAACTAGTTTTTCTCAGGTTGAGGGAAATAATGAACAGGATCCATATTTCACAATAAAAACAGTTTATTTTATTAACTTATTGTACAAATTAAGTGCAAATATTTTAATAACAGCACCATTGAAAACATTTATAATTCTCTTATTTCATAGCTGTTTAACTTTCATTTCCATCTTTAATGATCTTTCTGTTGTAATTTTGGTCAATATTTTGTTTTTATGTGTTACAGTGTAGTTCTTTACTGTGTGTGTAGTGTCTTTATAGTGTGTGAGTGTGCGTGTAGTGTGTCACAGTATGTAATGTGTGTAGTATGTGTTTACAGTGTAGTGTTAAAGTAGTTAAATAGCTCTAACCAAGTTGAGTCAGTGACTTTAAACGACTGTGACTCTTACTGAGGTAGGACATTTCTGCATTTTGGCAAAATGAATGAACTATTTGAATGGATAACCATAAAGGCAAATATATCACCACCAAAAACATTTAACATTCTGGGTCAGCTGAAAACAATACACTCACCAATATTCCAGCTCTCAAACATGACTATCAACGTCAAAGACCTGAATAACATGAACAGCAACCAGATGTGGGTTGAAAGACATTACACTGCATAAATTAGGAAAAGCCACTTGAACAGCAAGTCCATCACAGCACAAATGAGGTTCCCATTTTTTATTTTCAGCTATGAGGCTCAAAGGGGTTTCCTAGCAGCTTTTGCTTTAGAGATGTGACTTTTGGGCTGCATTTCTGACTGTCTAATTTAAGGAACACCTTCTGAAATACCTCGCAAGTGTACTTCAGCTCCCGTGGGTATCTTAGATTGAGGGCATAAATGAGGCCCATCAGCAAAGCACAGGCCCTTGGCACATCCAACCCATGCAGGACCTCTATGCCCTCTATGATGATGGTTGTGCTGGCTGGATCAGATGCTGTAGTACCTTTGGTGACTAGAATGCCTACAACATCCTTTGTAAAGAGCACCAATGGTCAATTTGCCATTTTCTTATGTTCTCAACAGTGCATATTGATGTGGCATCTTGGATAAGTAGAACTAACCTGAGCAAATTCAGTGGGTGATTGACACTACCTCACAGTAGCCTACAGGGTTGTTAACTGTCAAAATGCACATGTGAGCAAAAAAAAAAGAGACAAAGAATGGAGGTGAAATGGTCTGTGGCCACCACAGCAGAATAATTATAGGACATTTTTTGGGTATTACCTCAAATTTCTATCCATTGCCTGTTAAATTTGCAAAACAATTCATAACTTATTCATAATGAGTGTTGCTTCCTAACTTAACCGGCAGATAACAGAAGTATGATTGACCTGGGTTTGCATTGGTTTTTCTTTTATATGTTTTTTAACAGTGCAAGATATGTCCTTAGTGCGTTTGAGTTTTTTTTAAATTTTTTTATTTGTATGAGCAGTCTTCCAAAAAGTTAGCTATTTCAACCACAACATACCTCATCATCAAGCTTTGCCATGACATCATCCATAGCCTTTCCAAAGGCTGCTTTTCGGGCACGGTACAGACGAAGTAGTTTGGGAGTATATTTGTCCACTGCAGCTCTGAATGTTGTCAACAACATCTTGTTTGTGATGCGAAAAAACTCTGCATCAATCTGTCAAAAACACAAAGCAACATATACAAAAAGGTACAAGTCAAACAATGGGAGGGTTCTTAGGATACAGACATGTGAACAGAGGTTAACAGCAGTACCAAATTTGTAAATTCTTACCTGTTCTTTGAAAAACAAAGCAGGCCATCTATCCTGCACTTCGATCACCATCGGCTGATCATCAACAACCTCCCTCAGGGAAAAGGTCATATCCATCGCTTCTCGTATGAATTTCTCATCTTTTTTTCCTTTCTTTGATGCTTCCATCAAGAGTTTTCTTTCCTGTTCAAGTGAGGAATCATCCTGCTGAACTGGATGTTCAGGAAAATGGTTGATCTCACCACGTTTGGCCTTCTTCAGTGTGCATGGTCCAGTCTCTCCATCCATTTTTCGTTTGCTGTTAAGGGAAACATCACTACAACCAGCCAGTCGCAGCTTAGCTCTGAAATTGTTGAACTTGTTCCTGATACTGCCAAGCCATCCATTATAACCGTTGCCGTCGACATCTTTGAGGCATGGGTATTTGGTTATCAAAGCAACTGCAATGGATTTTAGTTCGTGAGGATCAGGATATGCTTTTATATCAAAAGCAGCATGAGCAATTTTGTCAAGAATGTCTGTCTTAATGTCCCTTGTAACATCAATGCCTTTTTTCGTCTTCTCGTAGGCCTCATTGCCTATTCTTAGCTTCAGCTCAACATCAAGGGACAGTGCAGGGATAGGGAACGGAGAGGGCCACTCGAACGCAAATTTCTCAAGGTGGTTGGCGAGGGGCTGAGTGAGGTGGAGGGTGAAGGGCCTTTGGAGCTTAAGCTTGCAGTGTTGAGTGATGAGATGGATCCAAGAGACTGAGATAGATCCAAGGGATCTTCATAAGCTGAATGCCCTTTCCACTTAATGTGTAGAATTGCCCGTTCAGGTGGAAGTTCTGATATATGTGACAAATCGCAGCGGGCATTTTGGAATTCAGGGTCTTCAAATTGCAATTGGAAAGCTCCCTGAAGTTGTAGTTTTTCTTTTATGACACCCTCAAGCGCATCCACAGACTCTGGCACTTCAGAAAGTTGGACACGTCTTGCTTCATCAGCAGATAGTATTACCCTTAGCAGCAGTACCTATGAAACAGGATACATTCAGGTTCAAGAAAATACAGTGCTCAAAAAAATAAATGGAGCACCAGAGCAACGCAATGAAACTCCAAGTCAATCATACTTCTGTGATATCAGCCTGTCAAGTTAAAAAGCAACTCATTATGAATCCATTTTGTCTACTTTTGGTCATATTTAACAAGTCATGGATAAAAATGACAGATAATAACCAAAATATGCCCCTCAAAAATATTGATTGTTACATTTGCATGTCAGTAAGAAATTAACAATATGTGTTGCTTTTTAACCGGACAGGCTGGTATCACAGAAGTATGATCAACTTGAAGTTGCATTTTGTTGTTTATGTGTCCCCTTTATTATGAGGCTGTGTAATATATTATACATAATACAAATACATTTGTGGAATTTATGTGATTAAATTTGGAATATTGCAAGACTCACCATGATCCGTCTAACAATGTGTCCTCAGCGTCACCCAAAGCTTTCCTCCAACAAGGTAAGCTGCCAAAGGGTAGTAATGATTCAATTGATTGACATCAACAACCAGGATTTCACCATAGACACTCTCCTCTACTTGAAAAGACCTATAACGCTTAAAGTACCAGGCAACCAGCTTCTTCGACAGGAATAAAACTTTGTCACCATAGATAATGATGCTCAAAATTTTGAAGAACTCTGGCTGCCCATAGAAATGCCCAGCTGTGACAATCATGCCTTGAGAATATTCTGTTCCAAACAGTTCAAGTTTACGAGTAATAGAAACCGTGTCAACATGTGGCAATTTTCTTGACACTGCAGATCTCTGTGCAGTGTTTAAATTTCCCACCTTAACAGCTACAACTTTGTTGACGTACAAGTCAGACTTAAAGAGGCTTTGTCCAGCCAAATTGTATGCCATTAACTGTTGATGTTTGTAGCTAAGGAAAGCAGTACATTCTTTGTGTTATGTACATTCCGAGCAACAGTCTTGAAGACGCTGTGCTTTGATTCGAACCTCATGGTCCATAGTTCCACTAACAGACCATAACAGCGTATGAGGTGTGGATAATGCTCAATTATGTGATGTTTTGGTTTTAAGATGAAATCCGGAAACGTGGCTCTAAGTAGTAAGCGATGATCTTATATCTTAGTTGCCAGATAACCTAAAGTTTCTTCTGTGAATTTGTCACAAACAGCTATTTGAACAATCTCATTCAAGTCCATTAATATTTCCCATGATGGTTCATTCTCTGGGACAAGCCTACCAACCATGAGAGGAAGCAGTGGCAGCAGCGCCCAGTTTTCATGACCATTCCCCCCTATAGACCTCTTCCGAAGGGCTGATTGAGCAATGACCTTTGGCTTGTTGACTTTATCTGTGTATTTATAGGGGAATGATCTGATGCTGTGGTTAACAACTGACATTGAATTTGTCCATTTGCTTGAATGGGATGAAATGCAACTTTAAACCTTTAAAAACTTACACAGTATTCCTTAATAAGGTCTTTTGCATCCTCTCCAAGAAAGGTGATGAGCCCTTTCAGAACACATTCCCTTCGAATCCCAATGTCTTCAACCTGGAGAAAAGTTATCGTTATCAATATTTCATATCTGAAGAGATTCATGACTTAACTAATATATTTGGGCTGTTCACAATAGCAAATACCTATCAGATGCCATAATGTACAGCCCACAAGTCCACTGTGTTTTAATGCTGCCCTTCAAAATTATTCATAGTCCACCTCTGCCACATTTTATCCTTCACATCTCAATTTGTGAAACTAGATTGTATTGTTAAGGTTAAGGCTTTTTCTTAGCACAATCTACCAGAGCTAGTGAATATAAATTTCCATTAAAGAGATCTCTTACAGCATAGAATTGATACAAGTCTAACATTTAAAAATTTTCAAATTTAAAAGCAATAGAAGCTCAAAAATTTGGCTAAATTGCACCGGTTTCTGGCAAGTTGGATAGAAAGGTGTATTTTATTGAATTCATGAATAAACCACAATACAAACTTACTATAACAACTAAATGCAGCAGAAATACATGACAGGAAACTTGCTTTTCTTCAAATGATATCAACTTTGCACAGAAAGTGTATCAAGTACTATAATTAAAACAAAGTCTGAAAGGAACTAATCACTTTAAGTTCTTCGTTTTAAATGGAAAAAGGTAAATGGCCATAGCTTAGTTCACTGTGTCCATATTGATGATATCCATCCCTCATCATAAGTTCTCATGATGCCAGCCATATTTGCACGTGTTGCTCCTCCTTTGGCCTGGATGACTTTAATCAGCTGACTTGAGTGCCGAGGTCAAAGCTGCCCAGGTGTTTGGCTGTTATAAATAAAGCCTGGCACCTTCCAACCAAACAAGCTTTACACACATTATACTTTTCATTGTTTCAGCCCTATCTAACCTATTGTGTTGAAGTGTGGGGCCACACTTACAAAACAAACATTCAACCATTGATTATTATGCAGAAGAAAGCAATACGAGTAACGAATAACAAACATTATAAAGATAACACTCACTGTTTATTCCCGGATTCAAGAGTTCTCAAATTTGTAGACCTGATCGATTTCAAAACTGCTCAAATTCTTTATAAAGCAAGAAATAAATTACTTCCTGCACACATACAACAATTGTTTACAGGTAGAGATGGAAAATATAATCTAAGAGGAAAATAACATTTAAAAACTAAGTGTGTTTGAACAACAAAAAGAACCTTCAGTTTATCAGTTAGTGGAGTGAAGCTCTGGAACAGCTTGCCTGAAAATATTAAACAATGTAATAGCATCCAGCAATTCAAAAAACAATATAAGAAAAGTATTTTTGATGAATACAAAAAAGAATAATACATAAAAAGTTATACTGTTTGTCTTATTGTAATCATCCTTTACCACCACGACTCATGTAACTGAGAGGTAGGGCTTAATAAGCTTATGCTTCATCCTGCTCCCTGTAGACACTGTAGAGGAGTATAAGTACCTGGGGGTGTACTTAAATAATAAGCTGGACTGGACTAGAAACACCAAGGCGGTCTACAAAAAGGGCCAAAGCCGACTCTTCTTCCTGAGGACGCTGATGTCTTTTAACATCTTTCAGACGATGCTGATGATGTTTTATGAGTCTTTTGTGGCCAGTGCAATCTTCTTTGGTGTCACATGCTGGGCCAGTGGGCTGAATCTCTACTACACCTCCCTCAGAGTCAGACACCCCCCCTCTGTAATTCTTACAAAATTATTGGCATTTTTTTATTCTTCTGCACACTATCATTATCACTTATTTTAGATCTTTAAATATACATATAGTTACATATGTATATATCCCCCTGCCTGGGCTGTCACCTTATCGTGGTGGAGGGGTTTGAGTGTCCCAGTGATCCTCAAACAGTTCCATTAAACAGGTCCTAGGTGAGGGATCAGACGAAGCGCAGCCCAAAGAGCCCTTATGAAGAAAAACATAAATGGCCCTAGTGTTCCCTCGCCCGGACACGGGTCACCGGGGCCCCACCCTGGAGCCAGACCCAGAGGTGGGGCACGCTGGTGAGCGTCTGGTGGCCGGGCTTTAGCCCATGGAGCCCGGCCGGGCTCAGCCCGAAGAGGCCACATGGGCCCCCCCTCCATTGGGCTCACCACCCATAGAAGAGGCCAAAGGGGTCGGGTGCGATGTGGAGCAGGTGGCAGCTGGAGTCGGGGACCTTGGCTGACCGATCCCCGGCTGCAGAAGATGGCTCTTGGGACATGGAATTTCACGTCACTGGCGGGGAAGAAGCCTGACTTGGTGTGCGAGGCTGAGAGATTCCGGCTGGACATAGTCGGTCTCGCCTCGACACACAGCTCTGACTCTGGAACCAGCCTTCTTGAGAGGGGTTGGACGCTCTTCTGCTCTGGAGTTGCCCCCGGTGAGAGGTGCCGAGCAGGAGTGGGCATACTCATTGCCCCCGATCTTGGTGCCTGTACGTTGGGGTTTACCCCAGTGAATGAGAGGGTAGCATCCCTTCGTCTGTCGTTGGTGATTATGCGCCTAACAGCAGTGCACAGTACCCACCCTTTTTGGAATCCTTGGAGGGGGTGCTGGAGGGTGCCCCCCCTGGGGACTCCCTTGTTCTGCTGGGGGACTTCAACGCTCACGTGGGCAATGACAGTGAGACCTGGAGGGGCGTGGTTGGTAGGAATGCCCCCCCGAGCTTGAGCCCGAGCGGTGTTTTGTTGTTGGACTTCTGTGCTCGGCACGGATTGTCCATAACGAACACCATGTTCAGGCATAAGAGTGTCCATATGTGCTCCTGGCAACAGGACACTCTAGGCCGCAGTTCGATGATTGACTTTGTTGTCGTTTCCATATGTTTCCATATTTCCATATGTCTTGGACACTTGGGTGAAGAGGGGGGCGGAACTTTCCACTGACCACTACCTGGTGGTGAGTTGGCTCCGATGGTGGGGGAGGATGCCGGTGAGACGAAGGAGGCCCAAACGCATTGTGAGGGTCTGCTGGGAACGCCTGGCGGAGTCCCCTGTTAGGCAGAGCTTTAACTCCCACCTCCGGGAGAGCTTCGAGCACATTCCGGGAGAGGCGGGGGACATTGAGTCTGAGTGGGCCTTGTTCCACACCTCCATTAATAAAGCGGGGTCGCAGGGCTGTCGGTGCATGTCGTGGCGGCGCCCTCGAACCCGCTGGTGGACAACAGTGGTGAGGGATGCCGTTAGGCTGAAGAAGGAGTCCTATCGGGCCTTTTTGGCATGTGGGTCTCCAGAGGTAGCTGATGGGTATCGGCAGTCCAAGCGACATGCGGCTCGGGTGGTTGTCGAGGCAAAAACTCGGGCGTGGGAGGAGTTTGGGAAGGCCATGGAAAATGACTAGATATGGTTTCGAGGCGATTTTTTACTTCATTCATTTACATTACATTAATTCTACTGACTTTGTATATATATTTCTGGTTAAATTTATACTGTTTTCTGATTATTTGAGAGATATCAGCCATGCACAAACTAAAAATCCCTTGTATGTCCAAAAAAACATACTTGGCAGTAAAGCTTTTTCTGATACTGTTATTAATCAAATATGCAGTGTCAAAGTACATTGACTCTTTCAGAGTTGTTATCACAACAGATGTAGTAAGATACCACCCAGTGTGAAAATCTATGTTGGAAATTCAGGGGGAACAGTTACACTCAGAAATGGTGTTGAATGTAACTCTTTAAGTGTAACTTTAACACTGCAAAATTTTATGTGTAGCCACATTAGTTTCTTTTTTTAAAGAGGTGTATTAGAAGTAACTTTAATACCCTGTAGTACTTTCTCTGTCTGGGATACTTAAGTCTTTAAATAAACGGTACTCTTTCTGAAAACCCTGTATCTGCGTCCTGTCTCCAGTCTGGCTGTCTTTTACTAGTCTGTGTTTAATGCATGAGTATTAATTTCTTTTAAATGAACAATTTAATTGTTTTTCTGATCTAAGAAAACAGTTTTGTAATAATATAGTTTTTGTATAACATTGTTTTTAAAACTTTGTGAATTATCTTCAGGTTTGTAGAGTACACGTGCAAGGGCAAAAGTTCATGTAGTTTAATGAGGAAACACAAGGTACAAGTAAGACAATGTGCATGACAACAAAATGTATCAAATAGAACAACAATCTTTTTTTAAAATACATTTAATATATGAAAAACTGCTTGTGTATTAAAATTAAAACAAACAAGATTACAGCAAACTACAAGTACTATGAATTGATTTACATATGCAGTTTCATGGAAAAAGCTCCTTATTTAGCTTTAAATGTGAAGGACAAAAAAGCAGAGGTGGTTTCAAAAACTGGAAGGGGTATCACATAGCAGAAAAGCTTGTAGTTTGGCCCTAAATTATATGGGAAAACAATGTTTTAAAGCCATCTTTTTTGACAGGCGGTTATAAAATGCATAAACCTGAGAACCACAGCTATATAATCCAGTTTACTAGTCTGTATGGATCGAACAGCAAGTCTGATTTCATTTTAATTAGATCTAGCTATTTTTAAAAACTACTGTATGGATTTAATTGCAATGTAGGTTTTATGTTTTTGTTATATACAGGGGAACCATCAGAGTAGTATTCCTGTTAAGAACTACATGTATGCATGATGAGATCTGTAAAAAAAAAAAAAAAAAGATTTTACAGCATTTGACCTGACCTGTCATGCCCTCCCTTTTCTTGTATGAAGAAAAAACACGTTTTAAACTATTAACAATGGTGTTAGACAGTCAATTCATTTTTGAGTTAGAATAATCCCCTTGAAGTATTTTACCTGAAATAATCATTTTAAAAGCTGATTTGTACCAACTGTAAAAGAAAGCATAAATAAAAGGATTGAACATTGAATTTGACAGTGCAAGCCAGCCAAGGGTTTCAGTGACAGGAACTGGGATTGCACTGTTGCTAAAAGGCAGAAAAGTAATGTAAATAAAGAAAGGAGTCCAGCAAAATAGAAATACTCCCAAAACGATTGCCAGAGTTTTGGTGGCCTTAGTTTCCATCTTACTGACAGCTCCTCCAGGCTTTTTTCTGCCATGAATGCTTTGTGCTTGTCTCTTTGCAACAAGGAATATCTTCAGGTAGATACAAATCATTATGATAACTGGAAGATAAAATGAGAAGGCAACTTCAACCATGTTTGCCACTAACACGTCAATAAAACATGTTTCCTTACATTTCTCATTGTTTAATCCAGGAATCATCGTACCAACTGCAACGAGAAAAGATATCCCCCAGCTTGCCAAAATCATGACAACAACAACCCGGTGATTAATTTTATAATGATATGTTAATGGTTGACAGACAGCATAATACCTGTCAACAGAAATGCAACACAAATTCATAATAGAGCATGTGCTAAGAGACACATCAAAGCTGCTTCGCACTTTGCAAAATAAACCTTCAGAATACAAACATGAGCTGAGAGAGAATGCCACGCTGAGAGGAAAAACTAAAATTCCAACAAGCAGGTCAGCCACAGCCAAAGAGAGGATCAGATAGTTAGTCGGAGTGTGAAACTGTTTGAAATAAATTATTGATATTATTACGAGGAGGTTTCCACATACTGTGACAAGACCCAAAAGTGAAAGAAAAATATAGAGGGTTACACATATGAAAGAAGGGGTTGTGGTTAGTTTGTCACTAAAATGATCAATCTGAGAGCAGAGATGTAAATCAGTCACAGCATCAGTCCTGTTGACGATAGCTACTGCTTCCATGATTACCTGCAATACCACTTGAAGTTAGTGACATAAAAAAGGCACTATTTTATAGAAAATACATTTTCAATATAACAACACCATATTTACTTTGATTGATGTCACATTCAGTTGGTATAGTAGCGCAGGTGGTGGTGCTGAACAGCTTGTGTCTCTGTCAGAGCCTTCATAACCTTTTTAACAACTGCTGTTACATCATCGGAGTTATAATCCAATGAGGAGTTAGAATCACAATTATAGCAAATGAGATCTAACGATATCTTTTTTCCTGAAAGAAAAGAATGAAAATTGTCCCGGCTGACTGGAAAAAAAGAAAACTTGTACAAGGGTGCAATGGGACATGTGTTATAACTTTTTTCTTTGTTTTTTTTAACATTTGATGGCTCGGTTTGGTTGGAGCTAGAGTTCAAGAAAAGATCTTAATGCCTAGAAAGTATATATATTTCATTCTTCTTATATCTTTTCATTCCATTATGACACTTCGTTACTCGTCATCGTACAGGGTACAGCAAAATTGAGGTGCAAGTCTCTTTGGTGGAATTTACAAAGAGCATAAAAAGTAATATTGCACACAATCCATCCATTTTCATAACCGCTTATTCCCTAATGGGGTCGCGGGGGGACTGGAGCCTAACCGTGTTGTCAATGGGCTACAGAAGCAGAGTACACCCTCTTCTTGTGTACCACACAAGAACAAACAAACCCGCACACTTAAACTCACTCCTAAGTCCTTTGGAATGTGTAATCAACCTAACATGCAAGTTTTTGGACAGTGGGAGGAAGCTGGAGAACCCAGAGAGAACCCACGCAGACACGGGGAAAACATGCAAACTCCACACAGAAAAGGTCCTGGTTCCCCTGGGAATCGAACCCTCTGGCTTTGTGGCGATGGTGCTAACCATAGAGGTATATACGTAGACGCCGCAGTGAGGGCTGAGTCGTGCGTCGAAATTGCCGCCATCTTGAATGTGCCAAAGTGGAGAATCGGAGTCAGCGATCAGACAGTGAACCTGTGTACTGTAAATCTCAGGGTTTGTTGTTGGCCAACTTCTCCATAAGTTGTCCTGTGATGTATGCCGAGGTAGTTTGGTGTCTGATGCTGTACCCGCATCATCAGAGATACAGTTGCTCACCCTGAAAAAGAAAGGATCCAATTTTACAAACTGAGGCTGCATCACTGTGCCAAAACTGTCAAACTGAACACCTTTAAGGTACCGAGTGCCAACATACGAAAAAAGCTGTGCAAGTGTATTCTTTTCCACGGTTTTCAACATGTACACCCACACACAGACAGCAAATGTATAGCTGTATAGCTGTATATATATGTATCTATACACTATCGTTCAAAAGTTTGGGGTCAAATTTAAATTTCCTTATTTTTTAAAGGGAAAGCACTGTACTTTTCAATGAAGATAACTTTAAACTAGTCTTAACCTTAAAGAAATACAGTCTATACATTGCTAATGTGGTAAATGACTATTCTAGCTGCAAATGCCTGGTTTTTGGTGCAATATATGTACAGTATAGAGGCCCGTTTCCAGCAACTATCACTCCAGTGTTTATAATGGTACAATGTGTTTGCTCAGCGCTTAATTGGAACCAATTTCATCCTACAACAGGACAATGACCCTAAACACACCTCCAAATTGTGCCAGAACTATTAAAAGCAGAAGCAGGTAGCTGGTATTCTATCGGTAATGGAGTGGCCAGCGCCACTCTATTACCAGATCTGAACCCCATTGAGCTGTTGTGGGAGCAGCTTGACCGTTTTGGTATGGAAAACACAAAATTGTTTGGGTGACCCCAAACTTTTGAACGGTAGTGTATATATATATATATATCAGTGGTGGGCTGTCAGAGCCTGCAAGGCCTTCTCTGCTGGCCTAAGAAAATATCTGAATCACAGACTGATGTTAATTATATTTTGTCCATGAATATCTCTCAATGGTCCGTCCGCTCCCTTTCATAGCTTTTCCCCTGGTTGTGCTGCTTCCAGACATTAATTTTCATCTAAAAGCATTCAACCAATCACATTTCAGCCATCATTTATTGCTAGGCAGGGTCAAAGTAAAAAATGTTCAATCCGTTCTGCAGGCCCCCCTAACACAAAATGAATGTTGATTAAACTGTGGCTTTAACCAATCAGATTTTAGGTTGGTGACACCAGAGCCTTCCAAAAGGCCTGAGGCACCATCACTGTATTCACACCGGTTGATTGGATAGTCAGATAGCGCACCAGCCAAAGCTAGCAAACTTACCAAACTATAGTTGTTTTGGTGTAATAAGTATTTTATCACCCCATAATGGCTGAAAGAGCAGAAGAAATTGATTTAGTGGCAGATTTACTGTCAAGAAAAGTAAGTATGTAAAATGTTGCTTTTTTCCTAAATAATATTATATAATAGGATATTATTGATGGGTTTTTTTTGGGGGGGTGGGGGTGTAGGTGCAGGAGTAGAAGACTTTTGCACCCCTGGTCTTTATACTGTATTTTAGGCTTGTCTCGATCCGATATTTGGATTGGATCGGCCGCCTATATTTGCAATTGTTAGCTAGAGTCTCTTACACAGCTTTATTCGTAGCCATTTAAGACACACTCAGTCTGTAATTTTTCCTTTTGTCACTTGAGCATGCAAGTGTGATGTCATCTTAACCACAAAAACAATTAACAATAAAAATAAACAATAATGAGAGCACAACTCAACAGCAATACATGCTCTGATAGGCAGGTATCAGTATCAGCCGGTGTCGGTATCGGATCGGAAGTGCAAGTAGGGGACATCCCTACTGTATTTCTACATAAGATGATTTCTATAGCCATAAAATAGTTATTGAGGGGTGAATTGATTCAGCACTACTGAAGGCCTAAGTGTGAAATGCACGGTCTGCCATATATTTATATATATATATATATATATGGGACGTCCAGTCAGGTGAGGCAGAGTCTTACCTGTCATCATCACAAGATTTAAAAAAACATAAAATGAATATTAATATTTGTCCAGTGATATTTATGTATGACTAATTGCGAACATTTTTATTCAAAACAGCTGAAATTGCATATTTTCTGTTGAAATACACGGGTGAAACGCGATGTGCGATGTGCTGGGGTGATACATGCACATGGCGCCTGTGGGCGCGTCGCTGCATTTCTCCAATACAATGTTTGCATATACCTTTCTGTAGCCTGATTTTCCAGTCTGGCTAATGTCTTCATCCATTAATCTATGTATGTATGTATGTATGTATGTATGTATGTATGTATGTATGTATGTATGTATGTATGTATGTATGTATGTATGTATGTATGTATGTAGGTTCATCAACGTGAACCCCCCGTCTCTCTATTGCTCTTTCTCTCTATTTAAATTTCAATATTTATATTACAGTAACAGTGTTACACACATTAGTAGTGAAAACACTTAAAAGTACAGATGCTGGGTTTTGTGCTTCCTTATATCCTAAACATCAGGAGTAAACATTTATAATCATCACTTTAAAAGTTACATACGTTTCTTTGGTGCTAATTTGCTTCCCAGATATGTTAGTGTGTTTGTAGAAAGGCCTTTAAATGGAGTTCAGTCTGTTTCCTTTTATTAGTTTATGGGCAGATGGCGGACGTTTTGCTGCAATGGACCAACCTGCTCGTTGCTACGCCTACGTAAATGTGTCTATGGTCCTAACCACCACACCACCCGCATTCCAGACTATAAAAAGAATAACAATGTACACAGTAGCATTGCGAGTCAGTGCAGATGCAAGTCAAGATTGTAAACATGGAATGAAGAAGTTCATCTCACTTCCGTGTATTTGGTTATTGTTGAGAAATTGTTCATTTATTGTGCGTGATCAATATGATCAGTATATGTATTTCAAGGGGAAAGGTTCATTTGGTTTTGTGATAGTTGATTGCGGCTCCCTTTCTGTGTAGAGTTTGAATGTTCTCCCACTGTCTGTGTGTGTTCTCTTCCCCCCATCGTCTAAAAACATGCCATTGTGGAGTGGTCATTAGATATCTGCACTTCCAGGAATTTCGTGGAGTGGACCCTTTCTACGCAGTCCCAGTGGATGTTCCTTGTCATTTTGACTCCCCCAATTCATTGCTTTCACAACCACAATTATTATAGGTCACGATCAGTCAGTCATTGGGGCTGTTTTGTATTTAATCTACTCAAAAAAGTTAAATAAAAGTCAGAAATCTCCCAAAAAATTAGTTAATCAATAAAGATCAGTCAATAAATTGGTTTAGTTTATTTACAAATGTTCTGGTCTACTTTTATAGAAACTTCTTTCTTATGGGAACTGGATCAGAAAGGTACCAGAAAAGAAAGAGTCCAAGTTTATTATACCTGAAGCAATTATGTCATAAAGCAGGAACTTCTTTTTTTAAAAAATAAACAAAGAAATGCAAAGCATTCCTGCCTGTAAGAACAGCAGATCAACGAAATTTAGTTACCATGCAAAATGAGCCATCTAGGATAACTTGTTCAACAGAATGTCACTAAACGGATGATTTGGGTGTTTATACTTATATAGCATCAGCCTAATTTGCATATTTCCCATCTTCCATCTCTACTGATTAGCTCTCTTAAATGTTTGGCTGCTTTAAACATAGTAAAATATTTTCACTATTTGTGTTTCACGGATTTATATAGGCTTTTTTGAACAAATTTGGCATTGGCTGATTTGGCTGATTAATTTTAGAATGTTTTAGAAAGAAATTTGCAGTACATTTTTTCAATGAATATGCATTTATTAAATGAAGATTTCTAATATTGGTAACAGTAGAAGAATCAATTCAATGCAGCATATTCATTACCATTAGTAACTTAGATTCATAGTTTTGTCTCAACTTTCACAGAATGATGCAACAGCCCTCAATTAAAGGTGTGAACGTGTGGAGAGGTGAACTCAGGTCCCTGTGCTAATCCCCACACACTAGACACTTAGAGACTGGCTGCTCAGATTGTCTCACCTATACAACAAGGGACCTCATTGTTTTGTAGAACTAACCACACCAATCAAGCAAAACAAACTCGTGGAGACTTCATGAAGTGAATAATGAACAATATCTATCCATGGAGAACCGAGTTTATGATGAACAAGAGGACAACAAAAAGTCTGCAAACAGCCTCACATTTTATCTCGGGAATATATTTGGTTTATTCCTCTATGTAGCAAACTCATTTTTACTTGTGTTTGGCAGTGTTCATGTGGAGTTACATGGCGCTGTAAAGTGACTGCACAAAAAGAAAAAAAAATGGTAAGGCCACTGTAGCATTTATTATAATGTTATACTTTTACACATTTTTCGATGAAATGTACATTCCTGGGCCAATGTCTTTTACAGCGGTCCCTCATTAAACAGAACCCAGTGTGCTGGTAGAGACATGCAGTACTGTACGCTAAAAAACTATAAAGTGGGGAATCGAAAGGTGAACTGCTTTATGGCGGAGACCACTGTGTCACGTCTGGGGGAATCTTTGGTGTTTTGTCCCATCTTCATGGTTGTCATGTCATTTCCTGTTTTATTTTGAAAAGCACATCCCCTTGTTTCAGGCCAATTGCACTCCCCCGTGTGTCATATGGCTGCTTGTCTTCCCTGATGTCATGTAGGTGGGTTCTTGAAGGGAGGACTCAGGTGCGGAGATGACGGAAACAAGGTTTATTGTACAAAAAGGTGAAAGTCCAGACAAAGTACAAATCAAAGATGTGGAAAACTGTGAGCAAAGTATCAAAGCAAAGCAAACAAGACCTATGGCAAAGTAACAAAATAACGATTAACAAAACTGTGACAAGGCTGTGACTATGGCAAAGTAAAAGACTATGGAAAAAGCAAACCTGGCGTGGGGGTGACGAAAGACAGACGGACTAGACGGACAAGCACGCACTCGCACAAGACAAGGGGAAACGAGGACTATATAAACACATGGGGGAGGGGAACCCCAGGTGTACACAATAGGTAATCATGACATGACGAGACACCAGACGTGACACCTGATCACCAATTGTGTTCAACTGGGGTTCCCTTCCCTTGTGTTTCAATAGTCTGCGTCTGTCCTTGTCCGATGCCAGTGTGTTTCGTCTTCGCCCTACGTCTTACTGGGCTGAACCAAACCATAGTGATCCTTGCCTTGCGCCTTAAACCTGTTGTAAAATTGAATTAATTAATCTAATTTGGTAGTTCATATAGTTATATTTTATTTAATTCATGACTACGTCTTTAAGAAATTTAGTTGAATCTGCTTTTCCTTAGGTTAGATTGTCATTGGTTCGTTTTTAGTCATGTGACAAAAACAAGGAAGCGGAATGTGTTCAAAAAGTTGAAATAAGACGGAATAAAGCGTGGTCGAAAAGTTCACCTGTCTCCATCCTTTCGGTTCTCCTTCTGGAGATTGATCCAGACACCATTTATTCGAACCCTCACGTTACACTGTTTTTTCCTCGTAAGAGTGATTTTGATTTCATACTTTGTCAATTTTGTCGTCCTCTTTTCAGAGTGAGTTTATTTTGTACTTAGTTCATAGTTTTGTCTGCCTTGTTTGAGAGATTATTATTTGATACTTTGTTCATAGCTTTGTCTGCCTCGTCTTCAAGAGAGATTATTATTTTGTACTTTCCTCGCCTTGCCACTCCATGTGAGTGCGTCTTGATTTGAATTGAAGTTTTTTGTATCGCTACCTCTGTATCTGAGTCATGCCTTTAGTTCCAACTCCAAAAAATGCAAATCAACAAAGTGACTATGTACAGAAAAAAATGCAACATAGTTAAAAAGTTGAAGCTCAACAAGTTGGCTTTGGATTTATTATTTTATATGTATAAATTTATACTTAAAAAGTATTTGGCGTTGATGTAACAATTAATGCAGGGAATGCAATTGTATTTCATTTGGAAGTTTTTAAGGGAACAAAAGGACAACCAAAAGATAATCTGTATAATCCAGTGTACAAGATCTCCAGAACTGTCTCAAAGAATTTTGTCTGCCTGATGACAAACTCAAGTAAGCAACCTGAAATCAACTTTCAGTCTCTCAGCAGATTGATTAACAAAGTGACAATCTAAATCTGTACAAATTCAAGTGCGGTCTTCATTAAACCAATAAAGCACAGAATAAACCAATGCATCAGCATTATCGGAGAACATGTCACTCAACCGGTTGAACAAGTGTGTGACTCAGACAAAGTATATCAGGAAGCTGACAAAAATGCTTAATGGTACATGTAAAAAGGATCCATTTTCCAGTGCGTTAACATGTGGTCCTGACAAGAACCTTTACTACAACAAGAAAACAAAGAGAGGTAGGCTTGTTTTACTACCTTTCATTCTTGTCATTGATGAGTGGCTTTTACCCATCCCTTCAATCCAGCATCGGAGCATTTGATCCGGCAACAGGTATTTATGCTTTCTCTGTTTGGCTTGACATTCATCTTTGTGTACACAGTGAAGAGAAGGAAATATGGTAAAGAGTAACATGAAACTTTACTAACAAGAAGATGGTTTTATCATTTCTTCACACATACTATATCTGCCTACTGATGACATTTTTTGAGGAAACTCAAGAACCATTGGCATTTTAATTCAGGAAAATTATTGAGAGTATGTTATATTTTTCTAACTGTACAAAATCAAACTAAATTCAATAATAAGCAACACTAGACCAATAACAAAAATTAAACAAAATGTACTGTAAATGTCCCTTTTTATAGACTTTTTATAGTCTTTATAGACATGCACCAGTTTTCCTACAAGCTTTCATGACAGGAGAATACTGCAAATGAAAAGTCAGTTATTCACTAGTTATTAATTAATGAATAGATTAATAAATTATTAAGGCTTGGATTTAAAGAAATTAAAACTTTTTCAAACACCATGAAACAATGCTTTAACTATTTCTCATTTGAATAATTTTAGTTTTCTTTTTAGATTTGGGAAACTCCAAAAATAAAAGATAACTGGGGACTTTTGGACTTTGAATGTTTGGCACGAGAAACTTCTTAAGAATGCATAAACACCCGAGGTTGCAATGTTATTCAATTTTTGACTGCAATTGATTTTACAACAGCAGTATTAACCACTTTAAAAACACAAAGTGAAAAACCCTAACAGTGTTTTCACATTTAAGAAAAAGTGCAGGGAATAAATGCATAAAATTGCCCTGCTGGGAAAAAGAAACTAAACTATGCGGATCTCCTGAGTTGGGACGGTGATAGCATCTCTCATTTATCAAGATTGGCCTTTGGCTTCTAGCATCTAGGAAGACACTATATGTTTAACAGTAGCGACTGTGAAGTAGAGTATCTTAAAACGTACACAGTTCCCTCACTTCATTGAAAATATGAAGTGCAGGACCTGGAGTTACAAACTAAATATTTTTCAGACCTAAGAGTGACACAATAAATACTAGGAATGATGAAGAGTTTCAGTTCTTTTCTATTCTAAATCAAATATGTCATTTTAGCACATAGTGGCAAAGTCAGAAAAAAAAAGACTAAATAACTGAGCAATAGAAAAGGCTTCAAGGCATATAAATCCTTTTGGGCATTTCAGCTTCAACCACGACATTTTGGAACAGCGCCAAACCATTCGCTGTTGTCAAAAATGCCTGTGGCGCCCAAACCGGTATTATAAGCTGTCAGGAATGTAATCATTATCTGGTGCAGACGTTGTCCTGAAAGGCTCTTCTGTAGCATAACCACGCTATCATTAGGAACACTTCCAGACAAACTCAGTTTCACTTGAAAATAAAAAATGGCTTTGTTGTCCTGAAAGTTTAAAATGCAGCTTATTATCATTCAAACTTCATGGGAAATGTGGATTGTATTAGGAACACATTTAATACAACTTGTCTGTCGGACAAACTGGATAATTGACTGAATAATGATTGTTGCAGTTAAATAGCTGGAATTTTAATAATAATTTATAGTTCTTTGAAATGCCTTAAGAATTGAATAGAATTTTTTTAAGGATATAGAATAGTTTCACTTTGTTCCTGTTTTCGCCAAAGAGGAAAGATCTAAAGAGATATTCGAGACTGACAAGACACAAACCTGCCAAAGGCCCGACGTTTCCATCAGACTCGCTACAACCCTATGATTAACTTAGCAGTTGCATGAGGGAAGTATAAATGAAGGCAGAACCACAAATTTCTGTTGTAATTAGATTCTTGTCTTTCCTCTTTGATAGTCAATCTATTTATTCATTTTACAGTTCTCTTTATAATTGATTTTTTAGGTTTGACAACACACAACAATTATTTTTTATTAACTACCTTATTTCAGAAGTCTCTTTAAATCAATTAGTGAGGAAAATATGAAGATGAGTGAATTCAGAGAGTAGAAACTATTGCAGTAAATTCTTCGATTTTTGCCTAAAGACAAAGACTGCTTCAGACTCCCAGCCGAACGTGTACAGACACTCGTAGTATTCAGTTGCCCGTAGCTTTAAATACTTGCTGTTGTCATGCTGTCTAGGTCTGTGAGCATCCCATCTAAGTTTATGATGTATTGGTTTTCTATGATAATCCATACATTTGGGAGTTAAGCAGTTTAAGGTTCACTCATGAAAACTCATTGAATCTGAGTAAATGAAATAGCTCATCTTGGCAGAGAACATGGCATCTTCAGTTGACATTTCATGTAAAATGGTAATAGATTGTAGATTAGTGGGAAGCTTATCTAGATGCACTAAAACCCAGTAACTCAAAATACATCATCCCCATTCTTTAAGAATGTATCAGGACAAACATCTCGTATCAAGTAAGAACAGCCCTGTGGCATTAGCTGACTGTCAAATATTTTTACTGCAATACTGATAAAATATGAGCAGCAGACATTGTTATCCGTTCCCAAAAGGCAACTCAACATAACAACAAAGCCAGCAATAACATCACTAAAAAGAACAACATGACAGTGGGGTTATAATGATTTATGTAATAATGTATTAAAACCGGTTCTGATTGTTGACAGTTCACCTTGAGGTGCTGAAGAATGAGACTTATTTTTAAGTTACAGTGGGTACAGAAAGTATTCAGAACCCTTTATATGTTTCACTCTTTGTTTCATTGCAGCCATTTGCTAAAATCAATAAAGTGCATTTTACTTCTCATTAATGTAGACTCAGCACCCCATCTTGACAGAAAAAAACAAAAATGTATACATTTTTGCCAATTTATTAAAAAAGAAAAACTGAAATATCTCATCATCATAAGTATTGAGACCCTTTACTCAGTATTAGAAGTAGAAGCACTCTTTTGAGCTGGAACAGCCACAAGTCTTCTTGGGAATGATGCAACAAGTGTTTCACACTAGGATTTGGGGATCCTCTACCATTCTTCCTTGCAGATCCTCTCCAGTTCTATCAGGTTGGATGGTGAGCGTTGGTGGACAGCCATTTTCAGGTCTCTCCAGAGAGGATCAATTGGATTTAGGTCAGGGCTCTGGCTGGGACAGTCAATAAGGGTCACAGAGTTTTTCCT
This sequence comes from Menidia menidia, assembly GCA_907169785.1. NCBI lineage: Eukaryota > Metazoa > Chordata > Actinopteri > Atheriniformes > Atherinopsidae > Menidia > Menidia menidia. The sequence goes on along the minus strand of CAJRST010018890.1, from coordinate 2,757,479 downwards.
AAGCCACTCCTCGGTTATTTTAGCTGTGTGCTAAGGGTCATTGTCCTGTTGGAAGGTGAACCTTCGGCCCAGTCTGAGGTCCTGAGCACTCTGGAGGAGGTTTTCTTCCAGGATATATCTGTACTTGGCCGCATTCATCTTTCCTTCAATTGCAACCAGTCGTCCTGTCTCTGAAGCTGAAAACCACCCCCATAGCATGATGCTGCCACCACCATGTTTCACTGTTGGGATTGTATTGGGCAGGTGATGAACAGTGCCTGGTTTTGTCCACATATACCGCTTAGAATTAATGCCAAAAAGGTCAATCTTGGTCTCATCAGACCAGAGAATTTTCTTTCTCATAGTCTGGGAGTCATCGTGTGTTTTTTTAGCAAACTTTATGTGGGCTCTCATATGTCTTGCACTGAGGAGAGGCTTCTAATGGGCCATAAAGCCCCGACTGGTGGAGGGCTGCAGCGATAGCTGACTTTGTGGAACTTTCTCCCTTCTCCCTACTGCATCTCTGGAGCTTAGTCACAGTGATCTTTGGGTTATTCTTTACCTCTCTCATCAAGGATCTTCTCCCACGATTGCTCAGTTTTGCTGGACGACCAGGTCTAGGAAGAGTTCTAGTCATCCCAAACTTCTTCCATTTAAGGATTATGGAGGCCACTGTGCTCTTAGGAACGCTTAGTGCTGCAGAAATTCTATGGCAACCTTGGCCAGATCTGGGCCTTGCCACAATTCTGTCTCGGAGCTCCTTCGACCTCATGATTCTCGTTTTCTCTGACATGCACCGTGAGCTGTAAGGTCTTATATAGACAGGTGTGTACCTTTCTTATCAAGTCCAATCAGTTTAAATAAACACAGCTGGACTCCAATGAACGAGCAAAACCATCTCATGGTTGATCAGAAGAAATGGACAGCATGTGACTGAAATATGAGTGTCACAGCAAAGGATCTGAATACTTATGACCATTTGATATGTCAGTTCTTTTTTAAAATAAATGTACAAAGATGGAGTGCTGAGTGTACATTAATGAGAGCTTTTTCATTTTAGCAAATGGCTGCAATGAAACAAAGAGTGAAAAATTTAAAGGGGTGTCCATACTTTCCGTACCCACTGTGCATGGCATTTAGCACAAATGATGAGTAATATCAGCTTTTCTTCCTTGATGTCTTTCAGTCAAACTCTGCATGTCCTGTAAGTGTCTGTCAGCTGACTAAAAAGGCTTTCTGTTCGTTTAGACTATTTTTTTTGTGGTAGCTGAATCTACAAATTTGCCAATGTGTGATGTCAGTGTTTAGATCTTACATGAATGACAAAATACCTTTTGTTATTAATCTAACCCTGTTACTCTCATCCTGTTGATTGTGTTAACAACAGAATTGTTTCACTGAAAAAAAAATATTACAAGTTTAAAACAAGCATTTGGGCTTTCTTTCCTCTTTCTGGGCAAATCCGGTAAACTCAATACTTCAGATGGGAAGTGTCTATGAAAAGCTCTCTTGTCTGTCAAAGAGTTAGTTATTAAGTTTGAGTCTGGGCTTAAAGTCTTTAACTTAAGAAGAACTTGCAGGTAGAAGCTTTGATGGAATCTGCTGCTAATGGGTGAGGTGTCACCAGTGTGACGTTGGTACAGTTCTAAAGTAATCTTTTTAATTAACTAACAACATAAACCAGATTTTTATGCCTAACCTGGGTTAAGAGAAACTTCTTGGCATCCCATTTTTTTAGCAGCAGGTTTTGCAAATATTAGACTACGACAGCAAAGGCTGCTGACCTAACAATATTTGGTTCACTTAAGAAGAAAAGGTTTTAATGAGGATTGTGGAAGGGAGTGGGGATTTATGTAAAAATTGTTTTACTTCCTCAAAGAAATTCATTTCCTTGTTTCACCAACAGCTTATTTTCTTCTACTATTCATATTCGTCTGTACAAAAACAGTCATCTTTCATTAAAGGACCTTTAATGGGTCAGGTTTGTCCTACTCTGGTAGCTCATTTTACAAATATACATAGGTGATATTTTATTGATGTGACACTCCTTTTTTCATGTGACTACTGTTTTTGGACTGAGTTTATCTGTTCTCCGCGATGCAAATCACTCTAATCAACACAAACCAAAAGTCAGTCGAGAACATTCTGAAAATTCCCCTGACTTCATCTCTCTGGAATTATTTAAACAGGAACAACCATCATAGATATGCATATGACCAAAAATAATGAACCCGCATAAGCATATTGCTGCAAAGAGCAGTAAAAATCCTTTAAAATGTATAGTACACAAAGTATGGTACCATTTTATATGAATGTATAGTTGATCAGATTTTTTTTTAGGTTCTCAATATGTCCTCTCTTTTAGTCAGGATGGCATTACCAAAGTCAGTAAAGCTTGCCGTTGTTCTTCTGGTGGTATGCTACACTCTGGAGGAGCAGGGATTTAGACAGTCTTTGACTACCTTCTTTGAGGTAAGAATATGAATGAATATATGAGGTCGTAGTTCTTACAATTTGATACTAAAATTGGTCAAAGTATTGGTTTTACATATGAATATATAACTGGGATTGCTATTGTACATATTTCCTATTTATAGACTGGTAAAATGTTCCATCTACTGTAATCTATGATTATTGCAGGAAATGATGGGTACAAAAACGTCCACTCTTCATAGCAGAGAAAAAAGACAAAGTGAGTCACTAAAAAGGAACTTTGAGTTTTTCTCATATCCTTTACTTGTTATGTTTATCCCTTCCTATTTTAGCTCTTACAAATGCTTCAGATTTTGAACTCCAAGTTCTTATAACACAACCTTATGATATTTTCTGTGCAGTTATGTCGACAACAACAACTGCAATACCAAACACAACCACACCACCTCCTGCAACACCAACAGGTATGCTTCATCATTCTTAAGGATAACAGTAAGCATATGAACATTTCAAAATAGCTAAATGTATAGCCAAATGCTGAAAAATACCCAGTGAATAGGTAACACTTTTACAGCTTGGGTGGATAAGCAGATATATTTTTATCTTTTAAATACTGTTGATGATAAACTGCCATCATTCAGATTAAGGAAGGTTCA
>CAJRST010018890.1:2689141-2715868 GCA_907169785.1 Menidia menidia | reverse complement strand
GGATGGATGGATGGATGGATGGATGGATGGATGGATGGATGGATGGAGTCATTGTCACTATACTCTATCTTTGCTTAAGACTATAATTTAGTTTATCTATTGATCAAAGTTAAATTATGTTTGGCATGAGCAATGGCTCATCTTTAAAACTGAGATTAGAACATTTCAGTATGGGTCCCTTTCACATAAGCATTAGTTTCAACTGACACAGCTCATTTCCGTATTGGTCCGTACAGTTGGAAACTACTTTTGCGAGTTTACAGTTGTGTTTATATGTAAGGGTAGGTCTCTCTGGAGGCTTGTCTCATTCCTCATTCCTCTGCCATCTCCTCTCATCCATGTCCTTTTTCATTATTAGCCTATCTGTGAACTTCAAAAAGGGAATGGAACAATAATCTCACATTGTAGAATTAATTTAGATTAAATATGTTCTTTCTCATGCGGGCGGCACGGTGGTGTGGTGGTTAGCACCGTCGCCTCCCAGCAAGAAGGTTCTGGGTTCGAGGACCTTTCTGGTTGGAGTTTGCATGTTCTCCCTGTGTTTCTGCGTGGGTTCTCTCCGGGTTTCGCTGTTTGCAGAAACGCCTCTGGCGCCCAAACCGGTATTATAAGCTGTCAGGAATTTAATCATTATCTGGTGCAGATATTTCCTGAAAGGCTCTACTGTAGCACAACCAAGCTATCATTAGGAACGCTTTCTTCTATAAAAACTCAGTTTCACATGAAAAACAAAAAATACATTTGTTGTCCTGAAAGTTTAAAATGCAGCTTATTGTCATTTAAACTTCCTGGAAAATGTGGATAGTATCATGAACACATTTAATACAACTTTTCTGTTTACCTTATGTCAAACAGTTACAACTGCTACTTATGTTAAGATTCTTCTGTATGGACTGGATAACTTAGAAATGAACTGAATATATTTGACTGAATAATAACTGTTACAATCAATCGGATTCTAAATAGCTTTAATTCTTAATAATACTTGATAGTGGGCGACATGGTGGTGTGGTGTTTGGTACGAGCGCCTCACAGCAATAAGGTTCTGGGTTATAGTCCCGACCCAGGGCCTTTCTGTGTGAAGTTTGCATGTTCTCCCTTTGTCCGTGTGGGTTCTTCCTTCCACAGTCCAAAAACCTGCATGTTAAGTTGATTGGACATCCTCCTTAGGAGTGAGTGTGAGTGGTTGTTGGTCCTTGTATGTCTTGTGTGTGGCCCTGCGATGGACTGGCAGACTATCTCGCCCGTTGACCACTGGGATAGGCTCCAGTTCCCCCATACAACCCCATCAGGGAAGAAGCGGTATTGATAATGGATGGATATGTTCTTTCTCATGAAAAGGTTTGATGTTAATCAGACTGTAAGTAGTTACTCTAGACCCAAGTTTGTTTTTGTTTTCATCACTAATTCTCCTGTCATTTCAGATCCGGCCATTCCCTGCCATGCAATTACTCATTCCCCCTCACCTGCTTCTCTCCGCCCATCTCCTCACCTGTTGCTCATTAGCTCATTTGGTTTTCAGTATTTATACCACTCCCTTTCCACTTTGTCCCCTGCCAGATTGTCTTGTGTTGTTTCGTTCCAAGCATTCCAGCGTTCTCTTGTTCTGCCTGCCCGTTTTGACCTCACGTTTGCCTTCTCGGATTTTGGATACCTGCCTGCCCCTTGTCGGATTTGTTTGCCTCTACAATTCATCTCCTGGTTTTGAACCCTGCCTGTTTTTGGACTGAGTAAAGTGATTTTCCCTCACTATTTGCCTGTTTGCCTTGTCGTGCTTTTGGGTTCTCTGTTGCCTGGACCAGTGGTCCTGACACAGACAGAGATCAAAACCTTCAGCATCAGGTGCCAACTATGGTTTGAGGATGCAACTTCCACTTTTGAAGTATCTAATTTAGGCTGACAAATATACATAGCAAAGGACCATGTTTATAGAAATCAGGATGTAGGTCTAGGTTATGAAGCCCCCTGCTCCCTGTGAAACTTGATGGGGGAAAAAAAAGTTATTAATTTTTTGGCTCCAGTGATATCAAATTATGTTTTTTAAACTTGAATCCAGATTAGGATCTTCTAACACGTGCAAATCTGTACAGTGATTTGCATCAAATATTAACAACACACATCGCACATCTCATTCCTACTTACCCAATAATAGTCACTGTAGTATAAATGGAAACACCGTAGTGAGTTATAGATCCCTTGAGTATAAATAGTAGGTGAGTTTTTGTGTCACAACATCCTATTTGGCTTTATTGTGTTCAATGCGTCTTCCTTCATGTACCATTCACTCTCAGGTCTATTAAGTTTGTCTATGTTTTCATTTAAACTGTCTTTACCTGATGTTTGCTGTTTACACTCAACTATTGTGGGGATTTATTGGAAGAGAAAACAGCATGAGGTGCAGAGGAAAAAACACATGCATCCATTTTTGCATTAGGTCTCTTTACATTTGAATCTAAAACACAAGTCGGTCCTTTTTGAAAAATGTTTCTCATTGGATTAATAAGTGCGAAAAACATATGGCATCTCTTTGAGTATCTGGGTGTACTGAGGAATTGCAATTATTATGTGGCGGGATTGACAAAGAGGACCCACCATTGAGAGGCCTCTTACACACTGTACCATTGTTTCTTGTGTCATCTGGTGGGCTCTTCATCTGACCACCATCCGGTACACAGCTGACGCAGTATGGCTGAAGAGAGGTCTGCTGTTTGGATCACACCAGTGTCTATCTGAGTGGCTCAGTTAATCAGCCCATTAAATATAGAGTTTCTCCCCCTTCACTGCTCACAGAAACGAAGGACGCAGAAGAGTCTGCAGGCAGGGTAGTGGACCTTTTCAGAACTTCTTATCTTGCTCTTTTTGGACACAATGGTAAGGTTCTTCTTGTCTAACACTTTTAACAGCTAGGTTGTAAGCTTGTGGTTATCTTGTATTTGTACAAAGCTTACACGTTCTTCAAATGTTTCTTCGTTTCTCTTCTTTTCTGCTGCTTTATTTCCTTGTCGGCCGATGCCTGGGGTCTGGATCTTACTCAGACCTCTCAGAAACCGAAATCCTGGAGAGACATGGATGATGCTGATTCCACACCCTCCGCAGGTACCCTTGGACCATCCAGTGGAAAACACACTTCTCACGGTGGTGACAACACCAGTATGCTTGGTATGCTTGCAATGTCTTTTATAATAAGCTCTGCCTTTGGTGTGACATCTCTTTAAAAAATTATCTTGTAGCAGTGACTCTAGATCCCTTCAATATAGTTCCAATAAGGCCATATGATCGTTTTGGTTTTATTTTGAGAAAAAAAAGCGCCATGGCTGAGATCTACCTAAAAGGACCATGTCCAGTTTGACATATATATATTTAAGATGTTGATTGAGACGCATGCAGACATGTGCAGAGATTTTTGCTCCATCCCATACCACTCTGCCTAGCGATAACACATGGACAGAGTAATTGAGGAGTGAGCAAAATATACTCTATCTGATGCTTATCGAGGCTCAGCCAGTTCTTCTAAAGGAGTATCTATTGTAAGGGCTTTTATGACTAGTTTGGCTGCAGTAAAAATAGAATATACCGGTAAGAAGCTTTCCGCCTCACCCCATCAGGCTGTAATGATGACTGGTAAACCTTTTAAAGAATGTATAAAGAAAAACATTAAAAATCCAAACTATGCAGACGTATTCTAATTTCCAAATGTTATGTTATATGTGTATTTAATATATGAGATGAATTAATTATTTTACATCTTTCAAAATCCTCAAGTATCAGAGGCATTCGAGGCAAATCTCTAAATTAATTTTTGAAATTCTCCTTTTCTTTTGGCTTTCTGGAAAAAACAGTGAGGGAAAACTATAGGTCCAAACCTTTTTGCCTAGGAGAAGATGCATCATAGATGGGGATGCAGAGTGTCACCCACAAGGAGAGACCACATAATGTGTGAAGAAACAGAAGAAAGGATGAGAATAGAAAGATATTGGATATGGATGCATGCAGCTTTCGACAGGAAGTCAGACACACATCCTGTTAGATTACAACAAAAATTTAAATATTTTTTACTCTGAAATTTTATTTTATAAAAATGAGTTCACAAGTGGTTTTTAAGTAACACTAAGATGTCCTGATAAAGTCAAGTGAAAAGTAAACCACACTTTACTTACCTGAGTGAAGAAATCACACTTTTTTTAACTGAATAATACTATATTAAACAACATTTACATTGTTTTAGTGGTTCGAATTCTTTCATCCAGAGAAACAGTAAAAGTATTGAAAATAGTCATCTGTTTGTGATCCATTTGTTTTTCTTTACAAATGAGGTTGCATGGTCTTAAGCCCACCAAAAAAGAAAATACTTAAACAAAGACGGTTAGCTCCATGGTATACTACTGAAACCCGCAAATTAAATCAAATATTGTGTAAACTTGTGAGAAACTGACGTTCCAAGCTAGAAAATTCTCGTTTATCTTGGCAAGATAGTCTTAAAACTTACAGGAAGGCCCTCTGTGATGCCAAAGAAGTGTACTTCTCGTCTTTAATTGAGGAAAATAGGAACAATCCCAGTTTTTTCTGTCTTTATCAACAGGCCACGTGCCACGGTATTTTAAAGTAGCTGTAATTAAACCTCTTTTGAAAAAGCCTAACCTGGACCCAGATGTTTTAGCCAACTATAGACCTATATTTAACCTTCCATTTAATGACCTCCTAACGGCATCAGACAAAGGACTTAGTGTTAGTTTTACTAGACCTTAGTGCTGATTTTGACACAGTTTATCATCAGATCCTATCACAGAGACTGGAACATTTTATTGGCATGAAAAGGAGCTGCTCTTAGCTGATTTGGGTCATATTTATCGGATAGCTTTCAATTTGTACAATTTGTACAATTAACCTTTTATTTTGTCATTTGGGAACAGATGTGTTTATGTTGACTGGAAACCACAGAAAAAATTGTCATCTATGGTTATTCAGAATACAAAGCCAAACTGTTTGTTTTTTCCTCTTTTTACTTCAGAATAATTGTAAGACTGATTTCAAACATACATCACAGAGCAAATGAATCAGGCGGCTCTTTCAGTGATCATTACTTTTTAGTAAAATGAACAGTTCTTGCTGTCATTCCCTTATGTCAAAAGCATGACTCAAATTGAATCAATCAATCAATCAATCAATCAATCAATCAATCAATCAATCACTTTATTTTGTTAAATTGTCCACATTAAACACAAGAAACAACAAAAGAAAAAAAGAAAAAAAACAATCGACAAACCCACAGTTTACCAAAAAAGGAATAGGCCGAAGCAAAGCTTATTCTTGCCTACCCTATTTTTTTTACCTTACAACCTACCAGGATTTCTTCAAATTCAGATTCAAGTACATAGTACATATATAGATCTACATAAGAGCGAATGAATGGCTCCTGGTTTGATTAAGCTTGTATGGATTATCCAGCGGCCTAGGAGTGAAGCACAAGTGTGAAGGAGCAAGAATGCTCACGTGTGTGCACAGAATAAGGACAACGGGATGATAACAGAACTCCTCCTGTGTTTTGTGATTAAAGGAGACAGCCTGCACAACAACCTGGTATCACCAGACACGGGAGATGAGGACGATCAGGAAAAGAAGAGACAGAAGAAACGAGGCATCTTTCCCAAAGTGGCCACAAATATAATGAGAACATGGCTGTTCCAAAATCTTACTGTAAGGGAATTCACTCAGATCCATGTCCAGACACATTCAGCTATGTTTTTTTTGTACATTTAAGATGTTCTTTGAACAGTGGTAAGGTGGGTAGCATGGTTTCTTCACACCAAGAGGGTTCCCACTTTGAGTGGTGGCCTCCATTCTGTGTGGAGTTTGTATGTTATCCTTGTGGTTCTCTCTGGGCTTCCTATCACAGAGTTACAAGAGTAATTCTAACTTTCCACGAGGAGTGAATGTGTGTGTGGTTGTTTGTCTCTGGTCCTTCGATGGAATGGCCATCTGTCCAGAGTGTACTGCACCTCTGACCCAAACACAGCTGGGATAATTCCAATAGATGGACGGATACTCTCTAAAGTACTTTCCAGATATTGATTACACTCTCTGTTTGAAATTAATTTTCTAAGATAACATTTTTATCAAAAGGCAAGAAATACCAAAATAGCTAACTAAAATAAGATTCAACCCTGTTATTTGGAGGGGGCTTATACTCTCAACTCTAGTAATAACTGCAACTGGACGAAACTGGGTAGAATTTTGTTACAACAGGATTTTTAAAAAGTTTTTTAAGCATGAAAACCTAAATGTGACCACACACAGTCACATTCACTCCTATGGACACTTTGGACTGTCCAATTAACCTGACATGCAAGTTTTTTGGACAGGCTGACAGTCTGTTTAAGATAAAATACTTGATTTTTTTCTCTCACAGCACCCATACCCTTCAGAGGAACAAAAAAGGCAGCTAGCACATGACACAGGACTCACCATCCTTCAAGTGAACAACTGGTAAGTCATTTTCTACACGTGATTGATATCATGTGTGTGGTTCATGAAATATTCAAATTGTTTCAATGTTTCTATTCCTTCCTAATTTGAGTCTTGATTGTTAATCACAGTTGAGATTGACCTGACTTTGTTCAGAACACACCAGTGTCTTTGATACATGGCTGAAAAAAGTAAAGGGGTGTTTCTAGAAGCCCTCATACTTCTGTTTCCAAAATAAGAGCAATCCTGTTATCAGTGCCAGAATTGCTAGCTATTTATCAACTACTACTACTAGCTACTATGTTTGCAATTCACTTTGATTTTAGAAACTCATTTAGGTACGTAAAGACACCATAATTCAGAATCTATAACTGTGCTGTTTACAACAAAAGTTCCTTTTCTGTTTATAAAAAAAGCTAGTCCTCTTTCCATGGAGTTGTCTCAGGCTGAATATATGTGAGGGAATGGTGGTGTGGTGAGAACATCACCTTCTGACTGATTAGTCTCCTGTAGTAAAACAATATTTCCCTGAAAATCCTTCGATCTATTGGATATTTTTAATGTCTCTCTCTAGACGCAACTCCATGCACATTCCATAAACAAACTTAAACACGGGCATGCCCCTAATCATTCGGTGTTAAGACAAATGAATAGTCAATAGAATTTGTTGGAGTGGAAGCTCAGCCAGTTGATGTAAAAATTAAAAAAAGAGTGCGAAAAAGTTAAGGTGTGGGAAAGAAATAGCCCAGTGCAAACCCAAATAAAACATCTCGAGGTTGCTCATACTGCTTGCCAGGAGGTCAATGATTATGTCTTTTTTTCCCCGCGGATTTTGGATCATTCCCTTAGTAAGGGATTTTTCACCGAGTCCCTGAGGGTCGCCTTTGAAACACTCTACAATATAATCTTTCAGGCTGTCTTCGACTTCAGACTTTCTTCGCTGTGCTTTTTTGGAACAAAAGAAGCATGTCAGATGAGCGGTAAAAAGTCTTCAATATTCTAATTTTTAGGACTACCATGACATGGATGATGGAGAGTCTACATGAGTATATTCACGTTTATAACTTGCCATCATCAAGAACTGATGTTAATATGGGGACAGTTTCACTAATGATTTTTTTTGCTACGTTTGGAAATAGTAGTTTCAAGTACCACATTTGTGTGTTTACCATACATACATTGTTGCAGCAGAAAGTTCCTATCATTTTGGGAAAGCTGAAGCAATCAGTTTCTTATCTTTGCAGTCCTAAACTGATTTTTTATCTGAGGTTCTTCTTAAGTTAAAAGTAACTAAAAATGTGTGTGGATTTTTGTCTGTTAAGTAAAAAGTTTGAACGATATTAAACATATCTTCCAGGTTCATCAATGCAAGACGAAGAATAGTCCAGCCAATGATTGACCAGACCAACAAAGCAGGTATAGTTCAGATATAGTTCATTCAGAATTCAGTTTTCTGAGTAGAAGTGGCTTGGAACTGTAACATTTCTCTGTGCTTGTAAGGTGACATTATCTAGCTAGTATAGAGCTGAGGAAGCCTTGCGATGAAAAGTCTTCAAGATCCAAACATAACTCCAGTTGCCTTTGTTAAAGGTTTTAGGATTACCATGATTTGTATGACTGGGAATCTACAGCAAAGTTAGTATCAATATTAACTATATTTGGCTCAATCCACCTAGTATAACTGAATTCTCCCAACCTCCTGAGCTTATCCTTTCAAAAAGACAATCTGGTAATTGTTTGAAGACTCTGTAGAATAGTAAGACACATGCAAGTTCAGTCTGAGAGAAGCATAGCTGACCAACAACAAAGATCACTGTAGGGCAGGGGTGCTCAATACGTTGATCGCGATCTACCAGTCGCTCTCCAAGTTGCTATCGGTAGATCGCATGACAAGGTGAGGGGTCATTGTCATGAACTGACGCTATACAAATAAAGTTGAGTTGTTTTGAATAAAAACTAGACGTCATCCTATCAGCCATCCCGTCACTTGATTGATACACAGGACAACCAGTCAGATGACATCTGATTTTTTTCCTGTACAAATAGGACACTGAGCGCAGCTAAGCTAACAAGCTAGTCGTTAGTCACATCCTCATTTTTCGCTAGTTTTTTTCCTCTTAAACGTAAGATAGGTTATGAAAATGAGTGGGGGAGCTGGACCAAGTAAGAAGAAAAAAACATATCACTTTCATACAGAATGGGTTGTAAGAATCCTCAATATGTTTCTCAATAAATATAATGGGTAAATCATTTTGACTTGGTCATTTCAAAAGTAGCTCCCATGCTGAAAAGGTGTGAGTACCCCTGCTGTAGGGGACTTCTTCACTGACAATCTGGTTTCTCATCTCCTGTTTTAGCGAGTCATAGTTCAACGTATAGTCCAGATGGCCAGCCAATGGGAAGCTTTGTTCTTGATGGTCAGCAGCACATGGGCCTTTGCCCTGGAGGTGAGCAAACCTTTATACTAGTGCCTAAATTCAGGATTATTAGCAAGAGTCATTACCCATATGGCACCAATGCAAAAGTCATAAGTTAATTACTAAAACCCAATCCTATTGGTCTGTTTGTCAGCCTGGGAAAGAAAAAACAATTATATAAATATTGACCGTCACAAAAAGAAGTCATTAAAGTTAACACACAATGAGTACTGAACAGTTATTTTTTTGTTTAATAGAATTCATTAAAGATAACACAGAGTACATTATTGTTATTTCATATTCATAATATTATGACAAATAAAATGATAATTATATATAAATAACATTTACAAATACAACATTATCAATGATTTCTTCTCTCACTTGATCACTTGTACCTACATTTCAATGTTGACAAGAACAGGAACCAGATTTGTATGTAATGATGTTTATCTTTCCATTATGTCATAAGTTCGGTGGAACTGCCGTTAATGACAGAAAATTACAATGTAAGTTTTGGTTTGTTTAATGTAGTGTTAGTAGAAGCTAATGTAATATCGCTTTGTTTTATGTTTGGTCAACCTGTAACCTAATTTATGGTATTGACCATACAATATCTTAACATATTAACAAAAAGATAGATGACAGTATGCTGCCATGAATTATAACTATGAAAACAACGGTGATGTTGATGATTATTATCTTCCTCACTATTTTCCCATTGTGCAGCAGTTATCACCGGTGTAATAAAAGTGTCTTTCAATTTTACTACCAGGTGGATAGATATGTTCAAAAATCAAGATCAAGCTGGATTAGGACATTCATGATGATAAATTAAAAGCAAACATTTATAATCAGTTAACAAGATGGCTCATTGTTGGAGTAAGGCAATTAACAGAAGTAGCACAGAATTCCGAGGATTACTAAGGAGTCAAAAAAAGTTCACTTGATAAAACTAGACACAAATTAAAAAAGCATAACTGTGTAATTGAACATGTTAGTAACTTGAGAATCCTTGTGACATTGTCACATTCAGGCAGACCTTTTGCTGATGTCCTGAGGCAAATATCGTCTTGAAAAGCACGAACAAACATCACATCTTCATAAGCTTTTTTTTTCCTATTTTGATCCTGATTTCAAGTTTGTCACTTTTGCACGTTCATGTGGGTCCAGGTTGTACTTGTTATCCGAACATGAACGTGTTTATGCTTTTACATTATACCTTCATTCTTAATGCTAAGAAACAAAGCTAAAGCTACTATACCACCTGTGTATTGATGAATTACGATATTCTGTCATAATGCTGTCTTTTATGTCTCATTTCAGGACCTTTGGGTGGTATGAGAATGAACATGGGTATGGACAGTGAGTGGCACTACATGTAAAGCAAGGTGTCTGAGCCCAGCCTAAACAACTGGGTTTAGTAAGAAATGTGAAATCTATCTCTGTGGTAGTGAAATAAAATGTAGTGTAAATGCAAATAAGTCTATGGAGGTAAAGGACAGTAAAAATTATAAGCTTCAACTTTACAATCTGTTGTTTTCTAAGACAAGACTGCTTAAATTCAGGAAATGTACAGGAGTTTAATAAATATATTGGATAAGCCAGTACATATTTTGAAAGGAAAGTGCAACATTTCAGGTATGTTTAGCCTCGAATTTCAGACTGCCACTCTCTCCTCGAAATGCTGAATTTCTTTTATAAAATTCAGATTCTGTCCCGAATGGGGGTTGATGAGTCGAACAGATGAATCCAATTGTAGGGTCCAAGGAGGAAAACACAGGGAGCCAGGAACTCAAGGAAACCAATTTATTTACAATTTATTTCAGCCATAGCTGAACACAGGATAAACTATACTGAGAAGAAATCCAAAACCGAGGAACTAACTAAACCAAGGTACTCACTGGAGCGAAAATAGGAACAGACACATGGAAATCAAGACAACGTGATTGACAAGGCTCTAAAAAAATGACGTCATGACAAGGATCTGGCACCAACCAATGGAGATGCAGACTATAAGGACCCGTGGAGGGGAATGGGGAACAGGTGGAAACAAGCAGGAATCAGGGAAGAAATTCAGACTGGTGGCACATGAGGAAGGGCAAGTGACCGGCCACAAGAGGAGAATTGCCGTTTCAAAATAAAACAGGAAATGACAAGACAAAAAGAGAAACATGAGAACAGAACTAAGAAAAAAATTAACTCAGGACATGACGGCTTCAGAGCATTTTTGGTGATGTGTTGCCATAAGAATATTCCATAGATTAACTGTGACTGTTGCACGTGGAGAAAGGTAATTTAGCTAACAGAAACCAGTTAAAAACTATCTCAGATCCACAACTACCTAAGAGAGGTTAAATAGCCTTGCTAGACTTTCAACTGAAAGTCAACTAAGCTGGCAGTTGGACTTCAAAGACATAATTGGCAAATTTCCTTAGAAATATTTTTAATAGGCCCAGCCTTAGGCTTTCTAGTGAGACTTATAATGAACAAACCAGCCAATTTAAACTTTAATTGAAATTAGATAGGCGGCACGGTTCTTTGGTGGTTAGCACCGTCGCCTCCCAGCAAAAAGGTTCTGGGTTTGAGTCCCAGGGGACCCAGGACCTTTCTGTCCAGGGGGTACCCCGCCTCTTGCCCGTTGACCACTGGGATAGTTTCCAGTTCTCCCTGCGACCCCATTAGGGATAATGGATGGATGGTTTAAATTAAATAAGGCCTGTTGTTATATGTGCTCTTTGTTTCACTTGCACATTTAAGTTAAATGCTACATATTTACCTTTGGCTCCACCCTGTGGACTAACTTGAGCCAGAACACTGTTTTTGTTTTTGCACATCAGTGCTTGACTGTTAAATACAATAAAATATCCACTACCAATTTGTTGAGTGGTTTATTGAATATGTATTTGTATTTATTAATAAAATGCTAATCATGGAAATGAGAATAATACAACTAATGTAACCAGTAATACATAATTTACATTAAAAAAACTCTGATTTGTTAAGTCGTTATTCATAAACAAGGAAACAGTTTGGGTGTATTACACCAGAAACCAAGATAAATGGGAAATTAATCGGAAATACTGTTATTCTGTCTTTTCTTCTCTTTGATACATAACTCACTTATGTGTCTATTTAACTTAAATAACTATAAAATAAATATATAACAATAAATAAATAACTACTTAATAAGTTGTAAAACACTAAAACAGAACTTTTTACAAGAAATGTTTCCTTTAATTTTTCATACTTTTTTGCATCTGTTGTCCTTGTTTTTCTTCAATTGTCTTTCTTTCATTTTGATTTTTTTTTTCTGACAAAATATCAACTTCTGAGCAAGAGATAGTAGTTTTATTTAGACAAAACTAATCAAAGTGAGCACATCTCAGCTTATATAGCTGCATAGAACCAACGCATGTGGGAGAACACAGTAACTTACATTATTATCTATTGTTAGATTTTCTTTGTTCAGGTAAGTTCTATCTAATTTCATATCTATTTAAACAGATAAAAGCCATCTTTTGTATAATTCATCAAACTTCGATCATAACATTGTTTGATTCAATGACAAAGTTGAACTTACATTTGTTGTAAAAGTGACAAATAATATCTAATGGCTGCTCAATGGTCAGTTGAATATTTGTTGTGAACATCAAATCGGACCTCTGATGGATTGGAATAGTTGCACTACCTGAAACAAAAGCCACGAAAATATTCCATTTGTTGGTAACTTTCTTTTCTTTGTGCTTTCATGCTTGGCTTAGGGATCTTCTTCCTCTTGGCAGTTCAAGACTAGAGTTGTAGAGGTCCAGCAACTTTATTGATTTTAGCAAATGGCTGCAATTAAACAAAGAGCGAAAAAAATTTAAGGGGTCTGAATACTTTCCGAACCCACTGTATATCCGAAACATCGGGAGTAAACATTTATAATATAAGACTTTATAATACTTTAAAAGTTACAGATGCTTAATTTGGTGCCTATTTGGATCCCGGATATATTTGTGTTCACGGATATGTTCACACATTTGGTGGCCCTTTTTTAGACAGGTAGATAAGTTACGAGTAAGCAGGGATTAAATCAACTTCTAATCTTTACAACAATGCGATCATATTTCAATCTTCCGAATTATTACATCATTTAGCAAATGATGGCAAACTATTTATTTGTTGGTACCTGTGATAGAAACATTCTCTTTTTAAACAGGTAGATAATTTGCAGGTGAGCAGGGGTCACATCACCTGTTGCATAAATCAACTTGGATCTTTACAACAATCATTTTTAAATATTCAGACGTATTACATCATTTAGCAACTTAGCAACAACTCGAATGGACCAGATGCAATGCATAGTTTCTGGGACAATGTATCTTTTCTCCAATCGGTATGTCAATATGTGTGGTTATGCACCTTCCACCATGCTATTCCCTCTTTAACTCAAATGAATGTTTGTCATTATGTGAAGGATTGTTTAGCTCCAACGTGAAATACTGCCAGAAATGCTGTTCACAAGCCTTGGAGGAGGCCAATGACCACAATGATGAAGCATCGGACAATTTTAATGTTGAAAAAGATTCTTCCCCCTGCTGTCAAGCGAATTGAATACGTCAAGAATTAAATGCACTACTGATAAAATTGTACTTTCCTATCCAATCCAACCAAGGGATAATATGTAATTGTGTCTTGTCTTTTTGTTTTTCAGGTAATTGTTGTAATTGTAGTTGATACAGCAACTTAGGCTGATACCTCTATTAATTACCATTTAGTTTGCTAGTTAGTATCGACTCTTTCATGAGTATATTATGACTACATGTGTGAAATGCAAGAAATAAAATTTTGACTGATTTTCATAAAAGAAAAAAACTAATCATCTGCCCTGTGTGTAGTATAGTTTTATAAAAAATAATGCAGATGTGTGTATTGTGCCTGAAGCTTTAAATATACAGTATACAATAAACAAAATTTCAATATGTCTGCAATAATGAAGTGCTTCAAACCTCCACAAAGAGCTCTGTCTGAGAGAAAGCTGCTGACTGTTCTCTGACTTTAACCACGTGCCTTTCAGCCTCTTGAAATGGGGAAGGACTGTGTGGATTTGTGCCTTCAAAGCAAGGCACGCCATTTGGGGTGTTTGAGTATATAAGGTCATGCCAGAATCCATTCCTATACAGCATTTGTAACCGGCTAACATTTAAACTAACATGGCAGCGTAACAAGACTAAACACCATAACAAGACTCAATCAGACTATGCTTGGATGACAAAAAGGATAAGAACAGGTAAGCTGTACTTTTCATTTTTAGATGCAGAAGTATGGCTTTTTTCAAATCAAAATATAAATATTTTGTATATTTACTAATGAAATGTTGCTGATATAAACTTTTACATATTGTTATGTAACTCCCCAAGTTAAGAATTAAATAACTACAATGGAAAAATGAAGATGTAATAATAATGTGATGTGCTACTAAAACAGAACATCAGCATATATATATATATAAACTGGTAAGTATTTATTTCTTAAAGCTGAAGAAGATTATTAAAGCTAAAAATAATTATATTGCTTGATTAATGAACTAAAAACATTCCCAATACTGGTGAGTTAAACATTTGTCTGGGTTGTAAATCCAAAGTTGTGTTTTCCACTTAAATATATTTTTCTGGAAACCTGCAAATGGTAACAAAAAGATTACAAACTTCCCCAGGGAAATGTTATTCTATCATCTTCAGCTAGCTGTAATCTGTTTGTGTTGACATGAAGATGTAACACCGTATTCCTTATTCAATCTCCAGACAAAATAAACAATTAAGGTTAGAAATTAGGTTGTAAACAATGTTATTCTAATAACTTTCTTCCTATTTTTGAGTTCACTCACAGAATTTTTTGACCTTATTCTTACATTAAGTTGACAGCTGATTAGATGATAAATCAGAGCAATGAGAAAAAATGTAATAATAGAAAGTGTTTTGTTAATTCTTCAATTTATGACATAATAGATCTTGTTTGAGCTGAGATTTGAGCTCTCTATTAATTTAATCAATCATATTGTAAAAGCATATTTCATAACATTATCTGGTGCATCGACAGACAAAGCAAAGTATTTATGTCCATCTATCACCTGTGTAGCTGTTGGAACTACGATGAACATTCAGTCTGTAATCAACAAAGAGGTCTTTATCCCTCATGATGAACGGATGCTGGTTGCAGTGGAGGTGCAGAGGAGGAAAAGGAAGAGGATGTCTTTCCTGCCTGCACGCTCCAAAGAGGAATATACCACATTCATCTGTGTGTCCGGTAAAAATGAACATTTCAGACTTTTAGACTGAGAAAATAGTCCTGAAATGTTGTTGGTAATTTGTAAACATGACGCAATTTATGGCAACTCCCTTTCCTTACATAATGCTACTAAAATGCTTCTAAAATTCAGCATTTTAAACCACCATTGGTGGTTTAGCACATTAAGTACGTAAATCTAAAAATATAAGTAGAGTTTATCTAAAAAAAGATTTGCTTTGTATCATTTCACCAGTATTACATTTGTACACATACTTGATTTAATCTGAAAAATATTCCAAATTTAAAACAGAAGCTAACTTTATCTTAATTGTAATAAAAAAAGATTGTATTATGATGTCTGTAGTTTGTCCAAGCCTTCCCTTATTGTCCAGAATAACTAAGTTGTTATTTGGGGTGTCAGTGTGTGTGTTTCTGTGTTCATCAATGTCATCATTCTTTTGACATTATCTTTTTGTGAAGTGACCAACAGCAGACCACATCAGCTTTTGATTACAAAGGTCAAGCAGTTTGGTGGCTCCCCCTCCTTCACAAGAAGATCCCAGTGGACTGTGGAGCAACTTAAACAGGTCAACGGTATCAACCCCAACAAGGTTGACAACACTCAAAAATTCTGCACCCTTCTCCTTTGGTCCATCAGAACATTTCACATTTTTAAGTTTAGGTCATTTTTGTATCATTTCCTGTACCCGGTTCTTCCAGGACAGTCCAGAGTTTGACCTGGTGTTTGACAATGCTGTGGACCAGTGGATGGCCACCTCATCTGCGGAGAAGTGTCTGTTTGTCCAGATCCTTTATCATGCATGCCAGACTTACTGGGAAGCGAAACTGGGCAGTGTGAGGAATCTTGGGAAGCCGGGAATATCAGGCCAACAGCGGAAAGCAAGTCTTTCTGCTCACACCGATATTAGAGGTAGTCCTAGTGAGACCTTAGCGACCAGAAGCCTGCAGACCAGAAGAAAGAGCGTTGCTCCTCCCAGACAGACTGAGTTCATCAACTGTCAGTCCAAGCTTACCGGAGGTAGTGAGCCAGAGTTGTGGGATGAATCCTACTCTGTTAACTAGAATGACTGATTCAGGTGTTAATGTGTTGTGCTTTCAGACGCCAGCACCATGAATCTGATCATCTACCGCTGCAAAGCCTTCTTGAATCGCGTGAGGAAGGTGATAGTTAAAAACCAAAGTCTTTCGCCACGTCAAGGTGAGGCGGAAATACATCAGTCAGCTGTTGATCACAGAAATAGAAAAGCTTGGAGTAACTAATATAGATTTTCTTTGCGCTGATTAACTTTTGACTTTATTCTAAGACAATAATATATTTGACAGTGCCTCATGAGCTGCATGTCCTTCCCACTGTCATTTTACAAAAAGCCTCTTAAGTACCATCTTCTTCTATATGATTTTCAAGTGGAAATCAAGTTGAAAGCAGTGGTACTCATACATGTAAACCTGTGGTGATTCCATCCCAAATAAATTATTATTTTTGTTCAAAACCAAACATGTGGCCACATCATAGACAATCGTAGTTCTGTGGGATCAGAAAGGGCTTCTCTGATGCTTCTTCATTTAAAAACAAAGTACTTGTAAAAGACTTTTCTACTATAGTGCTTTCAAAGTTTTGTCACCCTACATGCCACTTCATAAACATACACTCACAGCATGTGTTAGTCTTGGGGGGCTGAAGTCTATCCCAGTTGACACCCGGTGAGAGGTGGGCTACACCCTGGGCTGGATGCCAATCTATCAAAGGGCCACACAGTTACAAAACACTATACACACCCATATTCACTCCTTTAGAGTCTCTACTCAGTCTAACATGCATGTTTTTGGACAGTAGGAGGAAGCTGGAATACCTGGAGAAAATCCCGTTCACAAATGGGAAGCATATGTATACTTGGGTAGATGGTATGGAGGTTCGTTCAGCTAGTTCACAGAGCCAAAGGCACATTTGTAGTGATAAATTACATGGTTTAGGTTTGGTTTACATGCGTGACGGGTGGGTCTCGCCCATTGTCAGCTGACTCCAGCCCCTCGGCGACCTTGTGAGAATAAGCGGTACAGGAAATGGACGGATGAGTGTGATGGGTGTGTAAAACGTTAGTCATTAGTCAGTCTGTGATAGCTTGTGTCTGACTGTTTTCCCTTAGCTTTTCTTGTCTATTGTCCTCTCTGTGTGGCACCTCTCTGCTGCAGCAGAAAGCTCTCTCTGTGATGTGGCAGCCGAATGAGAGAAGACATTGTTTTTTTTCAGGGAGCTCCATACAATAGCCGGCCTTTTGCCAGCTCGGAGCTTCGAGAGTCAATGCAGGATACCATTGAACGTTTTGACATAGGCAGTGTAATGGATGGGAGACATGCCAGCGGAGCACCAAGTTAGAGTTTAGCAGGATTTTTGTTAACCTCAGTTGGCCTGTGCCCTTTGGTAATAGGCACAGGCCTGTGTGGTCATTTGTTATTAGTTTATTAGAGTTCATACATACAGAAGTCAAGCATCATACTTTTAGCTAGTGCAAGGTCATGTTTTGTTCCAGTGCTCTTACTCTTACACATACTGATTTACAAAAGTCAAATAATCCCTTGCAATATTTTTCCTAAAATCCGTCCTTAAAAAGTACATAAAACATTTCACCTTCACCAATGGAAAGTTCAACTGTACATTAATATTTGCATAATTAGATTTCATATAAACATTACACTTTTGTCAATATTGGCAAGGTAAAAAAGAAACCTCAAAGTGAATATTCCTAGTCTTGTTGACATCGATTA
This sequence comes from Menidia menidia, assembly GCA_907169785.1. Classification (NCBI taxonomy): domain Eukaryota; kingdom Metazoa; phylum Chordata; class Actinopteri; order Atheriniformes; family Atherinopsidae; genus Menidia; species Menidia menidia. The sequence goes on along the minus strand of CAJRST010018890.1, from coordinate 2,697,932 downwards.
GTTTTTCATAATGGGAAAAAAGTCGTTTTGAATATTACATAAACAATTAATTGTGTATATTTATATTTTAAAAGTGTAACACTATTCTTGCCATTGTTTTCGAGGCAAAGTTGGCATCTCTTTTATTATATTTGACCAGAACAGCTGCGATTACACGAGAAAGTAGCATAAACATATTTTATAGTACAATTATTTTCATGAAAAGAAGGTTCTGTGTTTCAATGGATGCTCACTAAGTAAAGTCAAGAGATTTTGGGAAAAAAAGTTGACTTTACACTTGTTTTACTGGCTGTAAAAGGAAAAGGATATGGAATTCCAATATTGTGATAAAAGTGGTTTAACCCTGAGAGACATTCTGACTTTATCATAATACTTGTAGAGACATGTAGAATAGTGGTGGGAAAGGTGGTGATGATGGTCACATCAGGGCTGTTTGGGTTTCCATGCAAGGAATAAGATTTTTGTTTTTAGTGGGTCAATTTATTGCATGATCTCTTTGTTGTAGAAAAAGGTCTAAGTGGACAACGCGGCTCAGACAGAACGATGGCAAACATAGTTCACAGGATCAACGTGAGTCTGGGGGAGCGTGGGGACAGACTGACCCGTGCCGAGGACAAGACGGTGAAGATTATGAGCAAGGCCCAACAGTTAGCCGACACAGCTCATAAGGTGATTTCCATATCCCTTCTGCAGGACTAGATCACCAGCAAAAACATGAACACAGAGCTCAGATGTTGTATTTGTCACTTTTATAACTAACAATTGTTTCTTTCACACTCAGTTGGCACTGAGGCATTCGAAGTAGAGCCTGTTGGAGGATCTGGAAGGCCTGTTCAGGAACACAGTAACGTGGAAACCCCCGGCAGATTTGGCCCTGCTGATGTTGATGACTGCCTCTCAGAAGATGAATGGAGTGACTCTCAGGGCTCCAACTCTCACTAAACACCCGAATTTTTCTGAGTTTCTTCTCATAAAATGCTGTCATTAATGTCCTTATTAAGCTTTGATGTTCTTGCAGCTCTGTATCAGCGCGTTCAAGGTTTGCTTGTAATGAAGGAGAAGGACAGTGAGATATAAAAGCCGAAATGCTATATTTGCCTTGTATTTGCATTTGAATGTTGTTGGATTTAAACCACCCTAACATTTATTTTGAAGTTCCAGCCAAGCTTACTGTTGTTTAAATGACCTGCTTCAATTTTTTTTATTCCTGCTAAAGGCATGAGGCAGCAGTCCTACTCAGGGTCGGTGGGATTTACCCTCATGTGTATTTATGCAGTGTACACCGCAATGTCTTTTGTGTTGTCTACTTTGTCTGTTTCAGTCTGTGGCACCAATTTTTTTTTTTAAATCTTTTTGTGCTGTTTTTCTGTGACTGTCACTCTGTCTTAACGTCTACGTCCTGCTGTGTCCAGAGGATCTGATTCAATGTGGTTCAGACAAATGTTGGACATGGAGGGGTTTGTTTTTTGGACTGAAGCTTGTTTGTGTAAGGGCAACCCATGTTGATACTTACACATTTGTTCTTCATACGCAGATATTTTGTAATTGCATTTTATATGCAACTTTGATGTTTTTCACTATTAATTGTTGCCTTTTTTTCTCTTACACCAAACTAAATAAAAGTACACAAAGATATATGCTCTGTGTCCTTTTCTGAGCTGTTCAGGACATCAGGGGTTACATTGCTTAACACTAAATGGCGATGAAACAACAGTAATGTACTCAAACATTGAGTTATTGTGTATCAACTGATGTCCATAAGGTAAAGCACAGGCCATTTGTTTAAAATATAAAGACGTTATATAAATGAACCACTCAAAGACCCATTTTACAATGTCAGTGAAACATTTTAAGAAGTTCTACCTCCTGATAAAAGGTTTAGCTGCGATTAGCACATGCTGTTGGTATACAACTTAATATAAAATTAATATAATATAAAAAAATTCTGAGTTTCAATAACATACCTAGATATCATTCTAAATATTTTAAACCTTGAAAATGATATTAATGTAGCCATCCTCTTGCCTGTATTTTTTTAGTCTGATTATAATTAATTATTTTTTTTCTATAAATAATTTGCACACCATTATTATTATTGTTGTTGTTGTTGATGTTGTTTTTGCCTTCTTAAGAAGCATAAAAATGCCTTTAAGATTACTTCTTGACCAACTATATGGTGTAGTGTTTCAATGTTAGGGTTCGGGAGCCTATCTCCGCTTACATTGTGCGGAGCACACCTTTGACAATTTGCCAGTCACACAGAAACAAACAACCACACTAACTTACATCTACCCTTAGCGGCAATTTAGGGTCTCCTCTTAACCCAGGATGCATTTTTTGGACAGTGGGAAGAAGTCAAAGTTCCTGGAGAGAACCAACGCAGAAAAAACATGCTAAATCCAGACAGAGAGTCTGTGGTCACCCAGGGATTCAAACCAGAAACCCCCTCACCACAACGCCCCCGAAACTATTACTGTCACTTAATTGTGGTAAATGGACGCCAAGGCAGTTGGGAAACATCATTTCCTCTGGGCTTTCAAATTTGGCTTTCTCACTCAGCGGGAAAGGTCCTCGGTGCGTCAGGTGATGTTCAATGGTCAGGTGATGTCCAAAGTGTTGTGAAAGAGGCAAAAATGAAGAAAACCAAACCCACGGTGCTTTTACTGGTTTTGACTGGGAGTTAGTTTGGCAACCACACTCCAACGAAGTTATTTCAGTTTGGTTACACCTTGGTTAAAGATGATCAAACTAAAAAAATTCTAAAAAACTTTATGGACTTGATTAATTAATTTTCCTATGTAAGAACAGTTTAGCGACAAATTCCTTAGAGACCAATGAGTTTGTTCTTCTGTGTGAGGGTTCTCCTATATATCCTGTTGATAAAACTATTCTTGCAGGTTAGGCTTTAATAGATGATGGTGGATGCATATAAATTGCTAATATTCTCAAAATAAGTGGCAGAAATAGTTTCACTGACACTGAAGTTGTGCATTTTGGTTACAGTTTTAAAATGAGGTTTTACTACTGCAAAAAATTTTGAAAAAAATTAAAGAATCACAGATTCATTACAACCTCTGGGAAACCAGTGAAGTATGAGAAATGTCTCAAGGTTTTATTACATTCCATGATACTAGCGGCTCAGTTGACATTACTGAAATGTTCACGATGAGCGACTGTGACCAAAGGTTATCATTTTAGCTGACAAGTTTGCTAGGAAAGCAACAGTGTTATTGGCCTCGCTAGATACTCGCACCAGCTATCCGAACAGCTAAACAATCTTGAACGATGAAAAAACTCCGGACAGCGATGACTCTGGTTAATGAAGTTTACTTCATTAAGTGGCAGTAAGTTCAGTTTGTGAAACTGTAACATACAGAAATGCAATGTATTACAATCTAGGCTTTACAGAATGATATAAATAAAATAAAGGACCAACATGGGATTGACTTTTAATGAAATGAGGATGTTAGCTAGCGATTAGCAACAAAAATTAGCATATGAAAACGGACTCATTAGCAAAATAATAACGGGCTATAAACATACAACTTTACACAATACTATCATATCATGTAACATTACAGGTGTCTCAATGTTTTAACCAAGTAATACTCACAGACAATGCTTTAACAAACACCAACAAAAGAACCAGGAGGAGTGTGAAGCGGCCATTCGATTCTGGGCAAAGCACTTCCTGTCCATATTCTTCTTCTACTATTAACTCAAACAATAACTTAAAGTGACCACAAGGTGGCGTATTTCTACTAATAATAACACTAGCAATATTATGCACAATAAACATAACAAACAGTGAGATGTTTCTTTCCACCATGACTGAATGCCACTCTGTTAACCGTACCAACTTCACTGCAGATTACCTAGTTCATTTTCAGAGACAAGCACCACACACAGGGATAATGTTGTAAGATATTATTGGAGATACTTTGTTTTGTGCTCAATGCAATTGTCGGACTGTATGAAACATGATCATAACTTACACCTAATGTGGCTTTTTAGTTTTTACAGATTGCTTTTACCCGCACGCTTAAGGTATACAAAGGAACTATGTCTAAAAGCAAAATTGCCTGTTCTAATAGGTCTACTCACTCAAGAAGCACATGGGCAAGCCTATGTTGAAAGAGGGGGAAACCAAGAAGTCACACAGGAATATTTTATATATATATATATATATATATATATATATATTCATGCTCAAACAAATTTATCACACTATGTGCAGAAGAGCCATTTGTTTAACAATGATGTTTGGAGAAGCATGGTGGTTCCTCCTGGTCATATTCTGACTCCAAAACAGTCAGAAAAAGTACATATTTAGTAGATTAGTATGTGAAAACCAATAGTAGATAAGGGATACATGCTGGTGGTTATGAACAAGTCCAATAAAAATGAGCAATTAATAAACACTGTGACAAACATATTTGAAATTTTTTGCAGAACAGGGATTGCTTTCCAAGTTAAAGGGTTCCCTACGAGGTCCCACCTGTCACTGTGCCAAAGAACCAAAAGAGGGTTGAACCTCAAAATTGAGGACAACAACGCAGGTGAACAGACATGTTATTTTGCTGATGGTCCACTTCGACTTCCCTTCAAAACGCACGTTAAAACTGATCATCTGTTATGCCATTTTTATGTTGCTATTTCACGTTAACTGCATTAAATTCATTCAAATGATGATGCAATTTACTGTGTGGCGTGACTACATTGGATCACCAGAGGGCAGCAATTCACCACTGAATGCTACAGACTAAATCTATCCAGAATATGTCACTTAGAATAATTAAGGACAGCAAATCAGAGCAGTATTCTCATTGTATTGTCACTCTGTGACTATGCCCCATAGTCACCTTTTACTTCCTTTTCTAAAAGTATAGAGATAGACAATGAATATCCAAGAAAACCTACATTTGTTGTAAACTGAGTACAGTAGAACCTCTCCATATGAATTTAATTCGTTCCGGGACCTAATTCGTATGTTAAAATATTTGTAGGTTAGTTTAAATATTCCCATATGAGTACACTGTATTTCGTATAATTCGTTCCACAGCCCAAAATACTACGATAACTCCTTAATAAATTCTGCAGATAATGACACATAACAATAAAAAATATAAGAGAGACAAATAAATAATAAATAAAATAAATAATAATTAAAGACATAATAAATAACAAGGTGTTTTTATTGGCACTTTATCTCAAAAACTGAAGAAGTTATACCGTATTTGAGTCACTGCTTAGGTTTGTTTTTAGGTTTCAGCTAAGACTTTTTTTGTTTTGTTTTGGATGTTTTTTTAAACTTTGAGGCTACCTTTAGGCTGGAAGTTTTCTATTTTACTTGGTCTCAAAGTGGATTTTCTTCATTGTATTTTTATAAAATGATTGAGCCTGTCTCCAGACATTGTTTCCAGTTTGTCAGCTCATGTCTGTCCCCCTGAATTAATCTCATCCAGGACCAGGCTCATCTCTTGTGTTATGGCAGGAGAAGGTCTTCCATGATGGATGTGACAGTAACAGGACATGAGGCTAGGGAGATGCAGTCCTTTGCTCCAATATTTGTCACTGCCCTGAATATAATTGAGCCTTTGCAGGAAAGAAACCTTCTTGATATCTGTACATGTTAGATAATGAAATAAAAGGTGTCAGTTTTTTGGTTTAATTCCAGCGTTACTCAATAAAAAGTCATAACGAAATGTACACATAAAAGTGTGGGTTAGAGTAGAATAGAAAATATAGAATGACTTTTATTGTCTTTGAATTAGTGTCCTGGAACAATGAAATTACAGTAAAACCCGTCCAAACATCAAAACATAAAAATGAACATACAGGAATCGGGAGGACTGATGTATCACGTTCATAAAGCTCATTCATTCATAATATGAAGAATGTAACAAGCAGATAGGAAAAGGAAATTGATATCAAGTGGTGATTTCACCCATTCTGTTCAAATTTATTCCTAAAAACTTAAAGAAGCCTCTTTAAAATATATTAATCTAATTTCATAAAGACTCAAAAACCTCAAAGAAACACACTTTTACCTCTGTGTATAAGTTTAAAAAATGAGGAAAATCTAAGGGTTGCAAATCCAAATTAAAACCAAATAAAGCTAAATAAACTTAATACAAATAAGTTATCAGTCAGTCAGAATTTATTAGCTCTCCCTTCTGACCCATTTCCTTTGTTTTTGACATGCAGATTGGGGAAGATTTAAGAGAACTATACCATCATGATAATCTCACCCTATGCTTTTAATTGGCTGTAACGCAAAGGAGGTCATAGCCTATCTGACTCCAGCCATGAAAACAAGTAAACCTAGCTGTTTAGTTCAAACATTTACTTAAGATCTCTGCCTCATGAACATATTCATCACTGTTACGTTTTTTATCAGAGATTGAAATAAGGTCTATGCTTATCTTTGCCATATCCGCCTCAATAATCCGCCTCAGTTCCTTCCCATTATTTTTAACATGAAAAGATGTTCTTCCAATGTAAAAAGTTTCTGGTCTATTTTAGCTAAGTCACACCAAAAACGTGGACGCCTGTTGCTTTTCAAAATGTTCTTTGTTGTTCGTAAATACATGAAATTGTTATATTGACAGCGCGCATTATGTTGGTTACTATAATTGGTCTGGGAAACAAATGAATAAATGGTATTACAGATAAACTCAACCGCCCAATGCAATCTTTTTGTTATTGTGTTTGTTTATCAAATGTGTCATAAGATATAAAAAAAATAAGCAATCTCACGTTTTTTGGCTCTATAACATTACCGTTTGTTTTTGATAGAATGTGTGATTTTCTTTGAATGTCCGCCTCTTATACATGAAAACATATTTATGTCTACAGCCGTGCATGTGTTGGGCTCAGAAGGCTATTTGTTTTTTTTGGAAGTGGTTACATTCTACAACTCTCGCGTGAGTCTCACAAGAAAATAACTTAATTCTCCGCAAATGCTTTGTAAATAATTTACAACGCTGAAACACTCAATGGGAAAACACTTGTACTTGAATTCAGCTTAAAGCTAAACAGTGGAAATAAAACCAAAAAGAGTTGGTAGATAGTGAAATAAAGTTGTGCTTGGCATTTAATTTGATGGAGAAAACTGAGAGACAACACAACAGACCCAGGTCCTATTCAATCTATGAATGTACATGGATGGGAAACATCACAAACAAAACTTTTTTTCTGGAAATAGAGAAACTGTATTATGCAGTGAAAAAACATCCAAATATTGTCAGCCATGGATTTGTATACAGCTGAAATTCAACAGAAGAGCTGGAAAGATTTATTGTAATATTAACATTCATGGAGAGTCAAGTAAAATCATTTTCAAAAAAGGGATCATTTCAACTTACCACTGAATCTGTCTAGGACAAAAGTTTTAATAGTAGAGAGAATTGTAATTGATGTTTGCCATATCTAATAGATAGTAGATAATAAAAGGAAGAAGAGTGACAGAAGTTCAAAACATCTATTCAATGAACGTGAAAGAGGACAGTTTATATTGGATCATAAAACAGTAAAATGGAGGCAACAACATATCCACCTGTTTGTGCAGAGGAGTATCTGCAACTACCGTAAATGCCATAACTGCTGTCAGTATTTTTGTACAAATTTAAAAGTAAAAAGACAGTTTTTTTTACAAGGATGACATTCACACATAACAAATTACACAACAACACAACAAATAAAATAAAAAACAACTGACCTCTTGATGAATAGCAGGTTTGAATGGCTATTTCAACTGGATAAGTGGGTTTTCAACGTTTGTGTCCTAAAAATTTCAGCTATATCTAAAGCCAGTGACGTTGATACGCAAAACTGTCGAAGTTTGGGCCTATAAATAACCTTATTATTTGTGTATCAGACCCAGCCTAAGCCTCCAGGGGGTCCTAAGCAGCTACGTGGTTCACTCATGCCTTGGCCTTATCTCAATATAAATATTACGATTCCAGCAATGTCTCGGTTTGATGGGCATGCTCATATTTTTATGGCTTTCACACCAAATTTGTGGCATCTTCTTTATAGCTGTGTTCCCCTGCTCTGGTCTTACTCTTTCATGACCCCACCCAAAGCAACTCCAAGGAAGACCATCAAGCTGGCCGTCTATTCTAATGTATATTTTACCTGACGTAGAGATTTTTGCATGTGGATTGACTATCACAAGATCTGCGGGAAACTCACAAACAAAACAGAAAGCAGTTAAACAACCCTTTTAATTTTTTTTCCTGTCCTGCAAGTACCTTGCAACCCCGTTAGGGAATAAGCAGTTACGATAATGGATGGATTTCCTGCAAGTAATCTGCTCTCATATGAGTGTTAGTCCAGGGAAATGCTGTAATATTTTGTGGTAATTCTGGTGGGAAGTAGTAGGGAAATACATTTCTCCTCCCTATGAAAAAAATCCGATTAAATCAAAATCCAACATAGCTCCACAAGCACATATGAATGAAATAAATGAACTCAGTGATTGGTTAGTGGTAGGACTGAGCAGTCGTGGGTTCATGTTGAATGTACATTACATTAACTGCCAAACCGAAGAACACAACATTTTGCCGAAAGGCTTTAACTTCTGTGAGGTCTGGGCTCTGTGTCTGAGTGTCGAACAAATGTGTGTAAACAGAAAGGGATTTTAATAATACAAAACTGGAAAGGGTGTTTCTTGTTAGCAGGTTTTCTCTGAGACATGATTTTTTCATTTAATGTAAATCCAAAGTAAATAAAGATTTGAAATGATTAACTACAGTTTTTTTAAGTGACTCGTATTCAAACAATTGGA
>CAJRST010018890.1:2675757-2689131 GCA_907169785.1 Menidia menidia | reverse complement strand
ACACATTTTACAAAACTCATTTTACAAAACCTGTGACAGGTCCACCTCAATGTCCTACTGATGATGTCTTTGGGGACAACATTATTATTGCTGCATTTGCTCCCATCATCCAGGACGTTTGCTGGACTCTGGGAGCTAAACCTTACCTTGAATTTTAAGGCTGGGAGGGTACCAGCAGAGGAGGTCTGCAGACTCTGAAATTGATCCTCCAAGTCCCTCAACCTGAACAAGATGATAATATCATTAATCACTCAAGAAGGTCACATGATGATCGGAACCAAACACGAGGAAACAAACGCTCCTAAAATCTCATGGTGTAGATGAATAAAATTAGTTACAGATCAAGTCCACATCTCTCAGATGTGACAAAAAGGATGATGGCAAAGATTGAGGTCTGTGACAGAGAGGGAAAGTTCCAGCTTTCTGAAAAAAAAAATCCAAATTTGCTTGTTTTTTCCATACATCCATTATCGTTACCGCTTAATCCCTAATGGGGTCTCGGGGGGACTGGAGCCTACCCCAGTGGTCAGTGTGGAGAGACGGGGTACAACCTGGATGGTCCCCAGTCCATTGCAGGGCCACACAGAGACACACAAGGACCAACAACCACACACACTCACACTAAGGGCAGTTTGGAGTCCAACAACCTAACATGCAGGTTTTTGGACGGTGGGAGGAAGCCGGAGAACCCGGAGAGAACCCACAGACACAGGAGAACATGCAGACTCCACCCAGAAAGATCCTGGTTCCCCCGGGACTCCAACCCAGAACCCTCTGGTCCTGGTTCCCCCGGGACTCTAACCCAGAACCCTCTGGTCCTGGTTCCCCTAGGACTCCTACCCAGAACCCTCTGGTCCTGGTTCCCCCGGGACTCCAACCCAGAACCCTCTGGTCCTGGTTCCCCCGGGGACTCCAACCCAGAACCCTCTGGTCCTGGTTCCCCCGGGACTCCAACCCAAAACCCTCTGGTCCTGGTTCCCCCCGGGACTCCAACCCAGAACCCTCTGGTCCTGGTTCTCCCTGGACTCCAACCCAGAACCCTCTGGCAGAAAGGTCCTGGTTCTCCCTGGACTTCAACCCAGAACCCTCTGGTCCTGGTTCCCCCAGGGACTAAAACCCAGAACTCTCTGGCCGTGAGGCGACGGTGCTAACCACCACACCACCGTGCCGCCCAGCTTGTTTATTTTCACAGCTAAATTTCTGTTTTTCAGGTGTTCAAAATCTGAAATAACTGGCTTCAGTTTCCAGCGTTATCCCATTCTTACGTGGGCCTTGACATATATTTATGTCAACTGCTAGCAGGCTTGGTGATGGCAGCAGGTGTCCCTGCTCCTTTGTACCCTGCATTAAGATGTGGCCACCTAGCACCCATTTTCTTCATGTTTTGTGTTAGAGGAAGAAAAAAACAGCAGAAACTCTGAGGAGTTTCCGACACAGCAAGTTCCTGAAGAAGCTGAACAAAGCTGATCTCAGTGCTGCATTTGATACGATAAATCAGAACATTCTATTAAGACTCAAACATCGTATTAGAATTAAAGGAACTGCATCAGACTGGTTTAAGTCATTTGCATCACATAAATTCCAGTTTGTTCATGTAAGGATGGATCCTTCCTCCCACACCAGAATAAGTCCTTTGGTTCCACGGGGAACTTGGACCGATTCTTTATCCTTTAAATACGCTTCCATAAGGTAACTTTTTTAGACAGCATGGCATACATTTACATTGTTGCGCTGATGATATTTGGTTATATCTATCTCTGAACTAATGTGAAACAAATCAGTTTTTTAAACTTCTAGCAAGTTTAAAGAGCATTAAGACCTGGATGACTGCACTTTTTCTGCTTATAAATTCAGCCAAACTAAAGTTGTTTCATTAGCCCCTCAGGAAGGAAGTCTTATTTCCCCTTTGTAATATCTCCAAAATTTAGGACATCCTATGACAGAATTATGAAAAAAACTCAATTTGTTACTGCAGGATTGGAGAGGAGCAATTCTTTAATATTGGGCTGGCCCCTAACCTCTGAAAAAAACTGTGATCCGAGAAATAGCTGCAGAGGTCAAATTTATCCAGTTTTAGCTTCTCCTCAATGGGCCCTTTGTTAAATTCTGCTGCTCACATCTAAAGTTCGGAATTATCAGACTTTAAGACCTCATCGTTAGACATTTGACAAACCAAGCTTTTTGCACTATTTGTGGTTTCTAGAGTTTATAAAAGCAGGATGGGAGGCAGAACCCTCAGTTATCAGCCCCCCCTCTGTGGCACCTGGTGACAGTTTGGGTATTTAAAATAAACTAATCAAGCAAATATGGAAAAAACATTGTTCAATAGAAATCTCAGACATTATTTTAAAAAAATTTACATGACATCAACTTGCAGTGTAATGTCATTTGAGACATTTTGGTTCCTGTTCATTGCCAGTGTTCAACTTTGGTGTTGTTTTTATTATAATATTGTTAATTTTCTTTATTGTTAAAATTATTTTACCATGGTCCTCCTTTCAATATTGTGTTGTTAGGTATCTTGTATAGAAATTACTGTAAAGCAGAGGGAATAATTGCAGTTGGCAGAATTGGTATTTTATAACTGTTTTCTTTTTTAAACTTTACATTGTTAGTACTTTGTTGTTGAGCAGCTAATTCTGTTTTAACATGTCCATGTGGGATATGTAGTCTACCACTTTTTCTACATTATCATTTTGACCATTATGTTTACTGTGATCCTCTTTTCTTTCATCGATATTGCTAATATTGCTACAATATATTCTATTAGCAATATTACAAAAACACGACAGCAACATAACTTTAGTGAGCTACATTTATAAAAAGGCTGTCAAATTTAATTAATTCTGCCTACTTTCCAACACTTCAAATCATCACTGCAGGATTTAAAAACGTTTTCATGTTTGTTACAAGATTCTTTTACTGTCAATATACAAAGTCTTATGAAATTTGAAAAAGAGCAATCATACTGGAGATTTTTAAACAAAATGAGGACAGGCTCACAACATAATCAGTTCCAGCCACTGAACCAGACTGAGCTGCTGTCACTTTTCTGAGCTTCAAACACATAAATGAGGACATTGGAGTGTATTTTTACATGAACCAAAGCTCTGATGGTAATTTTGAGTAATAAGTATCTTGTTCTGCAGATACTTTTTTACCCTTTCAGACCCAGTAGACATCAGTCCACCCTTTCCAACATTTGATCCACTAAACTAAATGGGTCTGATCCCTTTACATTTTGAAGAATTTCCATCCTTCATTTAGGTGGCTGGCAAAGTGTATTGCCAAAGAAACTATCTCAACTCTGCTAGCTGCACAGGCATTTATTTGATGATATTGGACCAAAACCCATTCATTGTTAAGAAAGTAACTTCTACTGAAGGTGCACATCTGTATTTGGAAAAAGAAACTCCAAAGGCTCTTATGATTAGATATGTCAATCACTAAAGTAAATGCATAGATAAGAAATAAATTGCTCACCAGAAAAGTGTAAAAAATTCATGGTTTACATCTAAAAAGATGTATTTGAACACAAGCTTCCACGTGGAATGAGACAGTCAAACTCAAATCCTGCTTTACATCTAAAACCTGTTTAATTATACCTGAGTCGTGTGAGTCTCAGTTGCTCCTGAAGGAGGTGCTCTTCATCATTAGGCCAGTGGGCCTTTGTCTCCTCCGGGTCAAGCATTTCCTCGTGATGAAAGCGTACTGGGTCCCAGCCTGTCATAATGTCAAATGTGATGACACAGCCCAGTGAGTGGGAAACTATGGACACCTTCCCGCTTTTCTCAAAGTCCGGATTCCGCGTGCAGAAGAGGGAATACAAGCGATTCAGTTCCTGAGTCAAACCCCTTGTAATCTAAAGGCACACAACAGAAACAAAGCAAGTCAGCACACATGTGAGACATTTGTTTGAGTTGCCCTCCTTAACAATGTCCTTTGAGATAACTTAGAAGCCATAAAACCCTGTCAGGGAGAGTTCAGTGCTCAGTGGAGTTGCGAGTCAAAAGGGAAACTCTAGCAGAGTTTCATGAGTCCCTCTGAATTATCAGAAACATGCACACTTTGTTTGGTTGATTTGAACTAAATCGATTTAAGGCTACACAGTTTAGTTTTGCAGCGTTGTGCTAAAAACTAAACTGCTATTCAGTCCATGTTTAATTTAAGAATTTCCCTCAAAGATGTGCTCATTCATGCAAAACCCTGATGGTTGAAATAATCTCTTATAAAACTTAAGGGTAGTACTCAATGCTTGGAAACTGCACATAGAGTCTAAGTACAGTTCAAAGCATTGGAGAGTCTACATTAGGTTTGATGTGTTGCTTTAAACTGGCACTGTGCGATCTGAAACAGGGTTAAAAAGCTAGAGAGAACTGTAACGAACGCAGTTACATGGGCATTTTTTTGTGTGAATTTATTTTATTTTTGTGAATATGAATATGTTTTACTTTTAATATCTATTTCATATCTTTGTGTATTTTTTATTAATATGTAAATACTTTTGAAAATGTTCTAACAATGTTATATGGGGATGTCGCCGATTGGCTTTTCACAAAATCACGTGATGCCTTTGCTGTGAGTTGTTTAGAATTAGTCCGTGTGCAAGAGGAAAGGAAAAGGACGGAAAGAAATGGACTTCTAGTAACTCCTAACCTTCTGGTTGGAGGGGAATACGGTACGGACAATTTAGAAAATGTATATTTTGTTTAATAAGTTTAATTTGATAATTCATGTAGGTTTTATTGATGTATATTTTCCACCGTGTATTTTACAGTGTTCACGGTGGTCTTGGGCGAGCATTACGGCAAATCCTTTAATAAACGTTTCAAACCATCAGTTGGATGTCTGCACTTTCATAAACCAGTGAGAAAAAGTTGGGAGCGGCTATAGAACTACTGGTTTTGGTACATGTTGTACAGTATTTGTTTCTGGATAAAATCTCTAGGCTGTAGAATTGAGGACGCCTGACTCCTTCATCACTCCATCCTGGACAGAGGCCGTGGGGCTAAGCGGGCTGGGGCTCACCTCATCTCTGTACAGAGGACTGGTGTAGTACATGATGTCCATGGCGCTGCTGTTCAGCATGTCTCTGAGACCTCGCACTTTGTCAGGGGTGATGGAGTCCACTGTGTCTAAGAACAGAGAAGCAATTGTAATGCATTGAAAAAGGAGAAGAACATTTTTTAAAAATGCCTGAAGGCCTTGAATCGCGTGAATCATAAACAATTCATCCCTTTCAGGGTAACGGTTGCGCTGAAACTTCAATAACGCTGCAAAAACACACGCACTAATGAGCTCAATGTAGACAAAACCCATCAACAAAATGTGCATGACTTTGACCTTTGAACGAGGAAATTTGTTACTGTGATGCTCAACATTTTAGAGGCAGATTTAGCCACATTATTGAGAAATTACTGTATGTTTTTTCCACAGACGTTTGTTTAAATACTATTGAGTTTACTATCATTACATATTTAAAAATGTATTTACTTTCAGTTAAATTACTTTTTTCTCTTATCCAAATGTTGGTTTTGTTTCTCCACATCTCACTACTACACATTTCATAATGGACTTGCAGAATCTCCCAGCAGCGTTCCCGTGAACAACTGACCGCTGTTGCTCTGTAGCATACCTCCGTCCAGGCAGAGTTTGGACCTCCATTCAACGGGGAGGAACTCCACGTGTTCTGTGGTGCGATCGGAGAAATGCCTCTCCTCCATCTTTCTGGCGGCATCTCTCATCCTTGAAAACCCGTGAAGAAGAAAAAACACTTCCAGAATCATTCGTATTACGTCAAGATTATCTAGATGCCTTGATGGTGACGTACATGCTGGTGTTCCTGATGATGCGACCCTGGTCCATCTTCTGGCCAATGCCGTGCACAACAAAGACGATGTGTGTGGTCTCAGGTGGAGTGTCCTCAGGTGCGGCCTCCTCAACATATCCCCGATGGAGGCGCGTCCCACTGCTGGAGGCTGGGGGGGTAACAGGGAATTGCTGTTCAAACTGGCTGCCCGTATCAAATTCAAGTCCCTGATGCTAGCCTACAAAGTGCTTAAGGGTATGGCTCCCATCTACTTGAATCCTCCTGCAAAGGCTTATGTCACAGCTCGATCACTCCGGTCATCAATGGATTGTCGTCTAGCAGTGCCTTCACCACGCTTAAGACCATCCAGACTGTTTAATGTGTCGTTCCAAGATGGTGGAACCACCTACCAAGCTCCACAAGAACAGCAGAGTCCCTGTCTGTCTTCAAGAAACTCTTGAAGACCCACCTCTTCAAAGAGCATCTCCTATCCTAATCCTAACCCGTACCTCTACCCCCCACAGCTCCTATCCTAACCCTCACCCGTACCTCTACCCCCCCACAGCTCCTTCTGTAGTCCCTCTACCTCTATCTCTATCTCACCACTGACTCTGATCAGTGTTTCTCCTCTATATAGCTTATTGTCATAGTGATGAGAAATGGAATATTGTGTCTACTCTGTAAGTCGCTTTGGATAAAAGTGTCTGCCAAATGCATAAAAACATAAACACAGATGCCGAATCAAGTAGGATAACCAGTTTTTAAACTGGCTCTTCTTTACAACACCAAGAAACCATGTTACAGTTTGACTGTTTTTGATAATAATAATAAGCTGTCCAGTGATGGGCTGGTGGCTTCTCCAGGGTGTGAGCCACCTCCTAACTGATGAAAGCTGGGATGGGCTCCTGGAAATGTGCGGAGCTATAATGATCGAGCAGATAAGAGCAAGGATGGACCGAAGTATGCATGAATGAATGAATGAATGCTAATGTGATGGGCCATTTCTGTCGGTCACCAATGCAGACTGACGGTAAACTGTGGACATTGAGTTATCTCATTTTGCAGTGGCACAAAAATAGCTGAGACGCTGTAGAAATGACAGTGAATGGTATGGCAGGAGAAAAATTAGCTTTGACGTACTAAAGTACTAAGTATCGGTACTAAAGTGACAACACACAAGAGCAGTATCACTATTTTAAACTTTTGTTTTATCTATTTAAATCATTATTTGCTTTTAAGAGAAGCTTCTTCAGGGAAAGCTGAATTGTCTTTTTAGATTGTGAGGTGGGGGATAGTGGAAGGGAGGCTGCTGCTGATCAATGGCTGGTGGGTGGATGAGTGGGGGGTCAGTTCTGTTTATTTGATGGTGAAAATAGCAATAGCACTACTTCAGATTGTTGGACTCGGGCCATTAACAGAGTGCGATGCTTTAATTTTTCAATTTTATTTATATAGCGCTACATCACAACAACAGTTGTCTCACAGCGCTTTCCAAACAGAGCAGGTCAGACCCTACTCTGAAGTTAACTACAGAAACCCAGCAATTCCCATCATGAGCAAGCACTAGGCGACACAGGCAAGGAAAAACTTCCTTTTAACAGGCAGAAACCTGGAGCAGAACCATGGCACAGGGTGGGCGGCCATCTGCCTCGGCCGGTTGGGGGTGAGAGAGAGAGAGGGCAAGAGAGAGAGAGGGCGAGAGAAGGACAGAGGGAGCAGAGAAAAGCAGCCTACACAGCAACACGTAGACTAGATTAAAAATGGCAATGATATTAATACTAACGATAATGGTATAAAGTTATGCTTTACGCCTGTAGTTGGTGATTTCCTTGATCCCTATCCAGATATAAGGGTTTGATGAGAATGTTTGTTTTCTTCTCCTACTATGGAGTGATTTAGTGATTTTTTTTACCTATCCTCCATCTATCTATCATTTGTCCACACATCTGAAAATGACTTCTTTCTCGAACCAGCTGCAGTCAGACTGGCCCTGGGTGTTGGAGGGATGGTAAGCCCAGTTATAGGGGTGTTTCAGTGGTCAGCCTCTAAATGAATTGTCTATTTTCGGGGATATATTGCCTTTGTTAAAGTTTTCTAGATCAATAACCAGTTTGTCTGAATTTGACTGTTCCACACATAGTATCTTCAAAGTCCATTGTCCAAAGTTGAGGGAGTATCTATTATGTTGAAGACCCCCTCAATTGAGCCGTAGCAAAAAACTGTTTTATAACACAAAATAAGGAAAAGCACGAACCAAAACAAAGATGAGCCATCTTGATAACAACCAATGATCCCAACTCATGCTTAAAAATAACACAAATCCTGAATGAGTCAAAGTAAAAGGACTGTAAATGCCAGACAGAAGTAATACGCATAAAGTGGTGAAGATGCTTTTCTCCCTTGATCATTATAGCAAATAACAGATTGGTTATAAAAAAAAAAAATGGAAGCGTTTGGCATTTATGAGGAAAAATGAGGAACTTGAGAAATTGAGAAATCGATTTTCTCCACTCAGCAAAACAACTACTGAGGAAAAATTGCGGCTAAATTATTAGTAACATGACAATGTGGACAGCAGTGGTCATAAAATATATTGCAATCATATCTAAAACTGTGCACTAAGGATAAATGCAATACAGTAAGATTGTTATTGGCATCTGTTTTAATGACACCTGATTCACTAATATTAGGTTACTAAAATCAATGTTGTGTGTGTAATTTTATCAAAACAATGTTGTGGCCATAGTTTTCACTGGACCACTGCCAAATCTCATCTGTGATGGCATGTCTGTGAAGTTGGTTGATTTCCTTAGCCAGAAACCTTTTTAATTGTCTCTGTATGAATAAGACCAGTTTGGATTAATTAATGTAATATGACTGTTTTAGAATTAACTCTACTCTGATTGGTTTTAATTGGATTTGAATCTAAAAATGACATTTACTGTGTCTTGGCATTTTATTGGTAAAACTTTGTTGAAGTTTATCTTAATGGCCACAGAAACAAACTGTATTAATACGATAATTGGAGTGTTTCCTTGATGATTTTGCAACATTACATTCATATCATTTGATAACTGTTTTCAATCCAGTTTTCTTTTCATTTCACAATTTTCCAACAAATAAAGTATTTGGGCACTTTCAAGATATAGTCTAATGCAATCCATCCATTTTCAATAGCCGTTCATTCCAAGTATTCACAAAAGGGCTGGACCCTCTCTTAGCTGCCATTGGGACAAGAGGTGGGGATACTCCATCCATACACTATTGAATGTGCAAACTCCACATAGAAAAGCCCCACGTTCAAATTTAAAACCAGGAACCTCTGACTGTGAAGCGACCGTGCTAATCACTGCATCCCAGTTTAAACCACCTCAACTCAATATGTTTTTGTATTCAATCAAATTTTACCACAATTATCTACGCCATCTCTACATTTCTACAATTTTACCCACAATGTACCAGTTAACTCATTGGCTGCCAAAGACGACTATAGATGTCTTTTATGTTTTTCAACGCGAGTGGCTTGGGGGACGATCTGCTAAAGCTTGTCCGTAAATATCAGGCTTCTAGACAGAGTATGTAGTAACAAATTTACCCTCTAGGGGGCAGTGCCACTTTTAATGGGAGATGAGCATAGACTGTAGGAAAATAAGAAAAAGGTAACGGTTCGCTATGAGAGAACATGTCGCCGGTGAGACGCAAGTCCAGGAAGAACGGAATAAGGTAGAAACACATTTTTTTTCCTGATGAAAGAAGAGAGTCTATTCTTTCTTTTGGTGTGTTCAGTGTTTACATAGTCATAGCACAAACTATTCTGTGGCTCTTGAAAAATCAGTCAAAATGCTCAAAAAACTCTAGCAGTATGGGACTCTCTGTTCTGAAAATGGCTGGCAGTCAATGAGTTAGGATTCTTGGAGAATTCTTGGGGGAAAAGTAAAAAAAATGTATGTGTTACCCTTTGAGAAGCCCAGTTTCTGAGTGACAGTCCGTGCGATTTTGGAGGTGGTGGCGTCACTGTAGAGGTACACCTCGTCCACACTGTGCCAGTCAACATGGCTCCTGCTCAGCTTCAGGCTGTAGATGGCTGGGAGACACAAACACTGGAATTAAGAACACTATGAAATTCATTTTCTTTTTGAGTTTGTAAAATGGCATGCACTTGTAAGGGCTGTCCACTTACTCCCTTCTATTTAAGAGCAGCTTTTTGATGGTTTGTTTGCAGTTAAAATTCAATGCAACATCGCATGAACTGTTCTGTGACCTCCTGTGAGTAACAGAGGTTTTCCTATCACCTACAAGCATGTAAACACACTTTTACCCCACTTTCCACCATCATACTGACCTTAAAACAAAATCTATACACAAACACAAATCTTCTAAGCTTCATTTACAATCCCACCCTTCCCACCGAGGCAGATGGCCGCCCACCCTGAGCCATGGTTCTGCTCCAGTTTTCTGCCTGCTAAAATGAAGTTTTTCCTTGCCTGTGTCGCCTAGTGCTTGCTCATGGTGGGAATTGTTGGGTTTCTGTAATTAACTTCAGAGTAGGGTCTGACCTGCTCTGTTTGGAAAGCGCTGTGAGAAAACTGTTGTTGTGATGTGGCGCTATAGAAATGAAATTAAATTGAATTTAATTAATTTTAATTTTGTAATGTCATTGTCTGAACGTGTGATTGGACTGATTTTGTATTTTGTGATTTTGTGTTGTTTGATCTTCCTGCCTCAGGACGACAGATGTAAACTAGCATCTATGCTATAATCTGGCTCATTTACAATCTGTATGAGATTGTTCATTAATGTGCACTGTCCTGACTAAATAAATAAAAACATTTCTTACCATCTTTGCTGTCCACTGTTATGTTGACCGTCTCCAAATCATACGTGTCCCTCATCTGTTGCCCCCGGAAACGAGACAAATGCTCTGTCTCTATGAGATCACTCTCATCCTCCTCCAAGGGAAGCCACGTTCCATCGATGAACCATTGACCCCTCATCACAGGAATACGGTCTTGCTCTAAGGAAAACCACATTCTGGTTATTGACTCGACCACCACCAAATCAACAAGCTATATGTTGTCATAAAAAGGTTATTTACAGGGTGGCAAATTATGATAATAATCATGCTAATAAATCCTGAAATATATATATCTTTAAAACTCATGGGGACTTCCTCTGCAATTAGTGACCATGCAGATCCCATGAGTATTGATTCAACTAAAAAAAAAACTGTCAAGTGTGTGTCTGTGTTTAAGTATGTAGGAGCAATAGAAATTTTAAAATCAAATACCAAACATAAAAGAACATAGAAAAAGACTTATAATTGTTCTGTACAAGCCACTGAGTAAACTCAATGGGATAGTAATGTGAGATTAAAGCCACTACGGGATGGCACTGGACAATAATCTATCTATCTGTTAAGAATACGTTAAGAATACGTCACAACAATAATAAGATTGTTATTCCATTGCTATTGGATCTGACAGCTGACTACAGCAGCACAGGAATCAGTGACCCTCATGAAGAAAAACACTTCAAAAAGATGTGTCAAGCATACAAATAGACACCTCATTTTAATCACTTATTTGTCATCTAAGGACAAACTGCCACAATGACTGTGGCTTCGTTATCGACCAAAAGGGTCAGCACTTTTCTTGGTGCACTCTTATGTCATTAGCAGGGTCTCACACTCACTTAGCCTACTCGTTTTATTCCAAATTTAGACTCCCTTTTTTTTTTGTCATAAATCAAAGATAAGGTCAAAGAAAACATGGGGAGCATCAGCAAGATCAAATTTGGAAGCAAGCAGAAGGATATCAGTATATTGGGACAGCTCAGAGTGAGTTCTGCCACCACGTGGATACAGTAACAAGATCAATACAATCACAGCTGTCAAATCATTTTATATTTAATCTTTGAGTGTATGCAGCTACAGCATCTTGCACCCTGCAACACGCACTAATCCCATCTCTGCTCTGCACACTATCCCGTACACTGCGCACGCAAAGGAGGCTGAATTTCCGAAAGACTGTGATGGACAGAGATGCTGCTCACGGTTCCAGTAAACGGGGTAGCACTCCTTCTCCCTGACGTCCACCTCATACAGCCCCCCTCTTACACACACTGCCTCCTCTCTTATGTCAGCGTCCCCCGGCTCTCCGGGCTCCTCCGGCGGCGGGGCCGGGTGGCCGTCAGCCCGCTGCTCCGGCTGGGGCTCCGCTGGGTCACCGGGGGAGCGAACCTCCTCCTCCTCCCCGTTCTCCGCGCCCGGCGGCCGGCCGGCGTTCAGTTCGCATATCCTCCGGTACACCCTCTCGATTTTCAAAGAGTCGTGGCCGACGAACGGCTTCCAGGTCCGCTTGTCCTCTTTGTAAAACCACCGCACCTCCTCCGCCCCGAGCTCGGTGACGATCTCGCCGCGGTGGCGGGAGCTGTTGGACCGGATGCGCTTCTTGGTGGCGATGCCCCCGTCGCCTTCGCTGTAGTCCTGGTCGATTTCCAGATAGGCCGGGCCGGGGAGGCCCAGCATCAGGCAGTCTTGCGGGGAGTCTCCCTCCCCCAGGGGCAGGTGCCCGTCCGGAGGCCCGTCCCGGTCCCCGGGCGGGTGGCCGTCGCAGCCGGAGACGAACACGTCGCTGGCCATGTCCCACTCGCCGCTTTCCGAGCTCTGTTTGCGGACGCCCGGTCGGTCCTCCATGTAGAATGACGGAGAATGACTTTGGAGGAAAAGCGAAAAAAAAAGCCCCCGAGTGTCTGTCGCGGCTTGGCGCTCGTCTGGTTACATCTCTCTGTCCAGATGTGATGCAGCTGCCAGCATCACAGCGTCGGCCACACAATCCCCCATGTCCGCCTCCCTGCCCTCTCCGGCTGGCTGGGAATCACGTCAGACATCGAGAAAATCGACACGGAGCTTCCGTTCACGTTCAAAATAAACGGCGTGAACGGCGGGGGGCTTACCCACTGTGGGTGGGGGACGGGGGGAGGGGAGGGGAGGGGAGGGTGTCAGTGTAGGATAATAATATGTAACCTAACGTTCATGTCTTAACTACCCGCACGCGCACAGGGGGCAGCATGACGAACAAAACAAAAAAAAAGACTCGGGACGCCGTCTGTCCATGAAATAAAATAAATTCGAAATAGCGAAATAGGGCGTTTTTTTGGTTTGTTTGTTTGTTTGTTTTTTTGGAACTCACTTATTTCAGTGCCAGGCCAGAACCAGAAAAAACACGTACATTTAATTTGAAGGGAAGCTGTCTCGCGACCCGCCTACGTCAATTAGGGCATCAAAATATGTCCCCATCGAGTGGACGTTACAGTCCGTCCGACTCTTTTTGGACCTCGCAGGCCACCGTAGCGGCGGCCGGGGCCTGCTGTCATGTCTGCTTGAGGCGATAACCATTGACAGTCCGGTCTGCTGACAGGAGGAGATGGCGGCGGTGTTCCTGGTCACCCTTTATGAGTACTCCCCGCTGTTCTCTATCGCCGTGGTCTCTCTGTGTTTCTTCGTGACCGCCGCCATATTGCTCGGCTGGTAAGGTCTCGACGTTTCGACGGGTCTGATTTGACAC
>CAJRST010018890.1:2648711-2675747 GCA_907169785.1 Menidia menidia | reverse complement strand
ACTTAAGTAAAAGTAAGAAAGTACAAGCTTTTAAAACTACTTAAGTATTAAAAGTAAAAGTACTTGCCAACCATAATACCTAACGGCTTATATAATGTCATTAAGTGTACCTATCGTATTTAGTTTGAATAAATCAGTAATGTACCATTTTAATGAGCAATGCTGCAGATAAAGCATGTTTTTATTGTGTTTACCCCCTGTGACACTTTAGATTTAGATATTTTATGCAGGTCCTGGTACTGTGCTGCTCTTCTTGAGGGAGGGCCTAATGGTTATTTCCCGCTTTGGATTGGTTCGGCGGACTGATTCTGCTCTCGCCATTGGATACTTTCAAACTAACGAACAAATCAAAAAACCCGAAATGCGTCTTGGATGTAACGAGTAACGAAACGCTGTATAGAAATGTAGTGAAGTAGAAGGTACAGATACTTACTGTTAAATGTAGTGGAGTAAAAGTAGAAAGTATCCATTATTAAATCTACTTAAGTAAAGTACAGATACACGGAAATTGTACTTAAGTACAGTACTTCCCACCACTGGATGTTAGGACTAAAACTGTTCTGGAAGAATTTTGATAAATCAGTTGATAAGTTCAAATGTGTCCAGTCATTATCAGACCAAACATGTTGAGCAGGAGACCGGCTGAAAAATGCTGACTTTTAATACGTGTACATGTCAAAGTGTACGTTATGTATAAATTGATACCTCATGTTGCCTGCAGCCTCTCTTTATGTCGGCCGACAGTGGAGCGGCATCCAACCAGTCTGCGTCCGAGCAGAGTGACCAACACAGTGAGCCCAGCGGCGGCCATGACGGCGAGTGGTCCGAGGGGACGGTCAGAGACTGCGTGATCTGCCAGAACGCGGCGGTCAACCGGGTGCTGCTGCCCTGCAGGCACGCGTGCGTGTGCGACCGCTGCGTGTCGCGGTTCCAGCACTGCCCCATCTGCAGGGCCTTCGTCCTGGAGTCTTTCGTTCTGGGAGCGGCGGCGGATCACTGACGCAACGTCCATTTTCCCTCATCCACAACTCTCCAACTGGAGCTGGAACCCAACATGAACTCATGAACCTCCATCTGAAACGGATCGCAGTCCATTACAAAGTAAGAAGCCTCACGGATCAGAAGGTGAACTCAGCGAACTAATACGCGGGATGTCATGGAGCTTAGTCACCATCTAAGCTCACAGGATGTGTCTAGTCTGGTTTCTCTTTTTTTGTTTCCGTACGCAGTGTTACAGTCAACGGGAGCTGAATCAGAAGACGACAGTTCTACAGAGTCTCTAAGTCACATGTCATTAGTTGCCGTGTTCCACATGTCTGCAGGTGCTGATATGTACCTTCATATGTGAGCTCTGTCATGAATGTTTTCCCAGTTTTTTTTTTATTCTTTAGGAACAGAGTTCCATAACCCAACTATGGTTTGCTCATTATTTTTATACTGATCCTGGGGTTGTCCCATGGCCCGACCCATCAGAGTTACTGATCCACTGCCTCCACATTCAAGCACCCTTTCATAGGTAGACAACACAATCAAAGAGACGGCTTTACATGTAATGTTATAATTTCAGAACGGGAACTTATTTTTGTACAAGTGGTGTGATTAACCAGCTTGGTTTGTTTTGGTATAAAACATGAGGTGGGCCAGACTAATGCCTGGAACCAGTTTGTGGTAGGAAATGTCACTGTTGGCATCCAAGAGAACGATGCACGTTTCTTTTTTCTTGCCACAAACGAGCTCCTCAGGCTCTGAAGCATAAAACAGCAAATACATGACAAAGCGATGACGAATGGTCCTCCGGACATATTTATACAGGCTTGTAGTCCAGCTTGGACTCCAGCTTCTTGGAGTCGGCCACCTTCCGCACAGCTTTCATGAAGTCTTCCTGGGTGACGTACTCGCGGTCGGCGCGGATAGCAAACAGCCCTAAAAAACAAAACGAAAACCCACCTGCTCGTGAGGAACCATAACACATTAAAAACAGAAGTGGTGCTCAACGAGAACTGACCTGCTTCTGTGCACACATTTCTCAGGTCGGCTCCATTAAAACCATCCGACAACTTCACGATGGCTTCGTAATCTGCGAAGAGAAGGAAAATCAGCTGCAAACGAACCCAGAACTACAAATCCTCCTGTGACACAAAGAGTCTGAGCCATTAGTTAGGGATGTTTTTATCTACAGAATATCTGGGAGCGGCCACACAACAAACGGGGCTGGCAACTTGGGCCTGGTGTCGTCACACCTATGTGGGCCATAACACCCAAATCATTAGTAGAGCTCAGAACATTGAGGTGTCGGGGTTCAAACTGAATGTCATCCACCTGAACTTGGGTTGAATTCATCCAAAACACACCTGTAGTTTTAGGCTCTTCAGTGATGCCACATTTTGGCTCTTTCGCTGTGATCAGAATGATTTCATGGTTTGCTAATAGGTTAAGACTCCCTCAATGCTCAAATGTGAAAAGCAGAGGCTCTGAATCTTCATGAAGAAGGATCCCTAAAACAGGACTGACCAGCCCTCCTTTGGGCACCGGTCACATCTGAAGACAACGCAACACAATAATCCTGCTCTTTCAATCATGTCCATTTTTACTGTTCATTTGACAATAACTATTAAATGAAGAGTTGAGCTGAAACTGATGTTCTGCTGTGATTTTAAATAAAGGTTTTCGAGCTATCGGAGCATCTGCTCACTGACCTATTTCTCCATGCTTGGTGATGGGACTGGAGTGGATCTTCAGAATGTCCAGACGAGCCTGTTCATTGGGCAGCTCAATGTCTGAGGAGAAAAAGGAAGGAAAGTGTTGTTTGTTTGTGGCTGCACAGCACG
Source organism: Menidia menidia (assembly GCA_907169785.1). Classification (NCBI taxonomy): domain Eukaryota; kingdom Metazoa; phylum Chordata; class Actinopteri; order Atheriniformes; family Atherinopsidae; genus Menidia; species Menidia menidia. The sequence continues at coordinate 2,672,919 of CAJRST010018890.1, read as the reverse complement.
GACAAAGACGCGACCATTAGAGGGGGCGGGCTCTCACGGATTTTGCGGTCCAGTCTGCCGGGCCGCAGCAGGGCCGGGTCCAGGGTGTCCGGCCGGTTGGTGGCCATGATCATCTTGACTCTGTGTAGTGTGTCGAAGCCGTCCATCTGGTTCAACAGCTGGCAGAAAAAAAAACAAACAAAGTCAGTTACTGAAAGTGAAACTGGATGGGTTGATGTATTAAGACTGGAGGTGTGTAGGTCTTAACCTCTACCTGTGACATTAAATCCACACTTTGTGGATTGCATAGTGGAAATCCAAACTACTCATCTTTTATGGACATAAATGAGGGGTTTTATTTGTAGTACCTACTATGGTTGTCACGATACTAAAATTTTCAACTCGTTACCGATACTCAGGAAAATACTCGATACTCGATACCATTTTCGATACCACAAGGATTAAAACAAAGACCCCCAAATTTAAGTGAATTGTGTCTTTCATTTCAAACTGACCTGTTACTCATGTTATTGTGACTGGTGGCCCACATTAATGACCCTAACCCTAACCCTAACCCAAACCCTAACCCTCCACCCTTCATAATTGTGAGAAATAAATATTTTTTTGTTAAACTTGTTTGGACTTATTGTACAAACAACATAACATAATATTATGGATAGAGTTTAATTAAGTGATTGAAAGATTTATTTAACTATTTTTAAATGAATGTCTATATTGCCATGAAGCAATAAGGACTTTCTTGCCTGGGATCTTCCTATTGGTGACCTAATCAAAATGGCCGACTTGGATGTGGGGGAGTTGGATATGTACCTGATTGGTAGCGCGTTATTATTAGCCATTAGCCGCAGCTAGCAAGGCTAACGTATTGTTAATGATCATAAACAACGTAAATAAATACATAAATAAATCAGAGAGAAGGGGCGCAGCGACGGCAGGTCAGCGTCGATACTTTTGAAAATGAGTATCGTATCCGGATACAACATTTTAATATCGATACTTTTGACAACCCTAGTACCTACTCCACCCCACATGGCACAAGACAACCGAGATACCATGGCAACATGCTGGGGCAATACATGGCTTTGAATGCAGCCATATATGAAGGTGCAATGTTAAAAGGAGCAGTTCGTCTAATGTCAAGGTTCCACTGGGTTGGTTTTGATGAGCCATTGCTTGACGTACCTCCATCAGAGTCCTCTGGATCTCTCTGTCAGCTGAAGTTCCCTCAGAGAAACGACGGCCACCTCAAGAAAAAAAAAAAAAACATCCTTTCAGCCGGTTTACACAATTATGCCAGTATACAATGCAAATTTCTGCATTTTCTGTCATTTAACTGGTCCAACATCATTAGGTGTATGAATTACGAAGTCTGGAAGGATCTGAGTATGTCATTTTTGCAACACTCAATCCAAGCAAGAGGGCAGAGCTCCATAGAAATAAACCCAAAGGAGGTCCTGGCCATCACTCACCGATGGCATCAATCTCGTCCATAAAGATGATGCATGGCTGGTGGTCCCTGGCGTAATTGAACATCTCTCTGATGAGCCGAGCACTCTCTCCGATGTATTTGTCCACGATAGAACTGGACACGACCTGCAGCGGTCGCACACGCACACAGACGGTCAGCGCCTGACCGTACGGCGTCAAATTCCACAAACGGCAACGGCACCCACCTTTAGAAAGTTACAGTCCAGTTGACTGGCCACGGCCCTGGCAAGAAGAGTCTTCCCCGTGCCTGTTGGAGAAGAAATCAGAACCTTACGGCATCACAAAGCCATCCTCAAACTCCAAAAAGATCGCTTGTGTTTTAGGAACAGCTACCTCTTCGTTCTAACCAGGTGTGATGGTGTTAACGGGAAAAAAAAAAAAAGTTACTAACCTGGAGGACCATACAGCAGGCAGCCTTTAGGGGGAATAATGCCCACCCTCTGGAAAAGCTCAGGGTTGGTAAGAGGGAGTTCTATCACCTGCCATGAAGGAAAATATATGAATTAATATTATATATAAATATACACACACACACACAAAACAATGCAGTCTGACTCACTGAAATAAAAAAATTAGAATGAAGGGGTGGGGAAACTATTTCGGACCCTAGTGGACCCTAGTTATTTTGTAATTGTAACATTTACTTATTTGGGTTAAGGTACAGATGATCTTGCTTTTATTTGTTAGGTTTTGTGTTTGTTGTATTTCTATGTTGTTCCGCCCTCATGTGGGAAGTTTAGGTCAGTCCAGCCCTATTTAAGCAGCCTTATTTTTTTCTCTGGGGGTCAGTTTTACTTCTGTTTTGTTACTGTTCAGTTGACCTCAGTTGAGTTGTTCCATAATCCAAGTTATTTATTATTCGAGTTATTTTGTATTGACGTTTGACCTTTTGTTCACCATTTTGATATCCAATTGAAATTGTTCAAAGTTTTTGGAACACCTTTTGTCCTTGTTTAAGTCTGGTCCCTTCCACAGACAATCATGTCTAGCAGAAGGCCACAGTATGTTTGTATTCCTACAAATATAAGCAATCTTTAAGTGTTTGATACTGACAACTTCTTGGCCTATGTTGTAAGTGGCCCAGTCCTGTCGATAGGCTGACAGATTGGCCAGCGAGTCACATGTTTTGATAGGGACTCCTTCATGGGTCAGTCGGACCTACTTTCTGTTCAGTATTTTGGAATGGAAAACCACCGAGATGTACCAAGGCAAATAGAGCCGTGCAAGACTGAGTAGGTACTGATAAAAAAAATCCTCATAAATGTCTAATGTGGAGGCTAATATCTCTGTAGTCAGAGCCTAACTCAAGAGTGATCATTTCAATGTAAAAAGCACATAAAATAAAGCATAGAACTGAATCTGTGACCAGTTAAAGGCTTGCATATGGCCCACAAATAAAAACAAATGGATGGGAGCGCAAAGTTATTGCTTTCATGCGTAATAGAGGGAATATAAACCTCATCGCCACATTCTGTCGTTTTATCCAAGTTGCTGACCACTCAGAAAGTACTCTCAACTGTTCTGGCGTAAAGCAGCGGATGACCTGTACCTCTCTCAGCTCTCGAATCTGTTCAGACAGCCCTCCGATCTCCGAGTAGGATACACTGCCGGGGTCCTCGTGGGACATGTTGTAGACCAGGGGATCCACCTCTCGGGGCAGGTACCTTTGGAAGAAGACGATAGACATGTTCACATATAAATGCGTCATAGATCAGGGGTGCTTAGAACCGGTACAGGCATGTGCTCCTCTGAAATCGAATCTGTGTACATAGTTCATAATTAAACCGTCATAGAAAGGAGGAATTTCTTTGATGTAGCACAAAGTCATATTAAGATGAAATGGTTCCATGGTCGAAACGCTTCCTGTCATGTGCATGTGCACTCGTGTTGCATAAAATCCATCAGTGGTTTAAATTTTCCCACGAGACAATCCACCATCATCAAAGTATATCTTTCATTTCACTCGGAAAGTGCAACTTTTTTGCAGTATTAATCTAATCAGAGCAGATCTGGAGGGAAATGCTAGAAAGGTTTGGTAAGCAAAACTCACCAGAATTCTTTATAACATGGATGCAGATGGAAAACTGAGTATCTGACAGACTGTTGAAGGTTTTACCAAAGGACCCCGTGAGTACAAACATTTGACAAAAAAAAACACCTGATGAACAATAAATGTCTGTACAAATAGTGACAATGATTGGTTGAAGATGCTAGTTTGCTTACCGGCTAAAGAATAGGCACACCTCAGCTACAAATGAGACTATAGGTTGTTGGATCCCTTTAAACTGGTTAACTGATAACATCATTGATATTGTTTTGGATTCTTGTGGGCAAAAACTGAAGCGATAGTCTGGGAGGAGAGGGTTTGTGGTTTAGATATTCAGTGTTCCATCTCCTCATCCTTTAAAATGCTGAGGGCTTATGTTGTATGCGGGCTGAGAGCAGCTCAGGAGGGGCTGGAGTCTCTGAGATCTCAGTTAAACGCAAAAGGCCGGATGGATAAATGAATGGAATGTCATGATGTTCAAGTCACTGCGCTGTAACAGGAAGACTTCCAAAGAAAAACAACAGACATCAAAAATTGACAATTATGACTATACAAAAAAAACTTTTTTTTTTTTTTTTTTTTTTTAAATACCAAGGAACAGCAACATCTTTTCTAGCCTCGGAAGAGAATTTAAGTTTTCAGTTCCAACACTTGGTGACATTAGGCCCACCTCATTATGGTAAGTGTAGTCATGTCCAGGGCCACCCGGGTGCCTGGCTTCAGCTGCGACTTGTCCAACTGCAATGAACAATAATAATGATAAAATGTTTTGATTGATTTTTTATATTCAGACATCAGACATCCCATTCAAAACAAAATAGTAGGGTTGAAAATATACATCACAAGTACAGGTCTACACTACAGACAGAACCAGACAGATTGTGCTACTATCAGACACACCCGTGTGGTCCAGACACTGTCAGTTTAAAAATAAAAACATAAATAGAACAATAATTTTAAAAATAAAGTGAAATATAAAAATAAAAAAAGGGGGGGGGGGGGAATCAGCAGCTGCTAATTATGTTGGAGCGGATAAAAACTTATGTTCAAAATAGGAAATAAAAAGTTACGAAGATGTTCTAATTTAGCAAGGAAAAATAAGACAAATTCTTAGAATTGTGTGCGCTCAAGTCTACACTGATTCATGGCATTTCTGCTTTTCAGTTAAAATGTTGTTATTGAAAGCTCACGATGGAAGGTTCAGGTGAAGAAAAAATATCTAAAGATTACGGTTTAATGTTAATTTAGCTAAAGTGAGCCCTGGTTCAGCGCCTACCTGTCTGCGACATCCAACGACGTATCGGGGCCCGTTGGTGGCCTTGACAATGACTAGAAAATAAACACAAAGCGTCACACGTCAAACTGTAACAGTTTACAGAGCCCGTTAAAGACAGCATTGTGCAGAGGAGATTAACGCCGCCATACACTAGTCCTCTGTGGCCTGGAACAACCTGAGATGTGGACAAATGTGAGCAGACCTGCTTTACGGCAGAGTGAATGTGAGGGGGTTCCTTTTTAAGAGGTCTCATCGCTGCTGATAAAGCCCTCAACCAGCCAGGAAAAACTGACATAATGATCTCATGAATGCAAGGAAGTGGCAGTGTGGCACAATGGCCAAAATATGTCTCCAAATACAAAGTCACAAGACAAAAAAGAATCGCAAGACTTCAAAATACGATTCAATGAGAATGACACAACGTAAATTAATCCACAACAGAGGTAATATGCTTATTCATATTGGTTACAGCTAAATCTAGATGTTTTTTTACCGACTATGGTCCATTTGTCAAAATACATCTGTTTAGAACTCAAGTGACACTTGATACATATGTCATCTTTTGGATTTGAATAAATATAAAAACCGTTTCAACTACAGCTCTAAAGATGAGTAGATTGTATTTACAAGAACTTTATTGAGCGTAGCAGACGTAAAGCAATTTCCCTTTAGTGCAAAATAAATAAAAAACAAACTCATTCTTAAGCTTATGAAAGTGCAAAGAATAGAACTTTTTTCCAATTGTGCATTTTTATCATCAACAACATAAAAACAAACACAGATGTGTCAAACCTAAGACGTATTCACTGTTCTATCCTTTTTCTTCTTACAGTTATCTAATATCTAATGTCACCTTCTTTTCAATTACTTGTTATTTTAAATCTTGGGAGTAATGCTCATGTACCATCTATATCAGTCTAGCTTCTTAACTGAGAAACAAGTATATCAAGTAAAAAGGCAGAATGGAGAGCTAAAGCAGAGGATAAAGTAAATCCCCTAAACTCACTCAATACAAAGAAAGTAAACTTACATTTCTCCTCAGTGAGCTGCTTGAGCACCTCTCCAACAATCTGTACGGGAGACATTAACAAACACAAAAAAAATCATTTCTGCCCCTCTGTTACATTAAAAAAACATCTTATTTTCATATTTGCTGCTGAATAACTACTGAAGTTGGAGCACCGATAAATGATGCTGAATGACAGCGGTCCCCGAATCTGTGGCCCGTTAGGGGAATGTTTACGGTACGAGTTAGCCGTTTCCTTTACCTGCCCGACACTTTGAAGAGCCTTCAGGTCATTTTCTGACTTCTCGTACTGTTTGGTTTGCTCTCTTAGCTGCTCTCGCACTGTCAAAAGAGCAACAAGGATACAGTTAGGCTTCCTTCCACTCGGCCGGCATATTAATGGCACACTGGTGTGTGATACAGCCGGGACCATTTCGTCCTCACAACAAGCTAACAGTTAGCACACCGTTTATAAAAGTCGTAGGCCCTCAGGACCAATTTAAACAGCTAAATTAAGGCCTCTGGTGAACTCATTCAAGCGAATTAGGAGTCATTATCACACAAATGCTAACTGCATGACAAAGCAGTAGCTAGCTAACGAGCTAGCCAATGGTGATTAACTAACAACATACACGTGATCAGTTCGAACAAGCACCGTGAAGCTACGAATCTGAACTCAACCATAAACGTTTTTTCGTTTACATTCTTTTAAACGACCGTCCACTTCTTTGTGTTCCAAGAGCTTTTTCCTGTAGTCTTGCAGCGCTTTTTCCCTTGTGTCCGCCATGACGCCCAGTGAATGATGGGTAACTGCAGCGTCACGCCTCTTCTTCTTGTTTTCCTACTCGGTCGTCTTCTTCATTTTTCTTGACGGTTGGTAAAATAGAATAAAAACGTTTAGTGAGCATTATCGCCATCTACTGGTGTAGACTGTGGCTCCAAATGTCCATTTCATCTCATAAAAATAGCCAAAGATAAAATTCTATTACTCGGCCTTGTACTCCTAGGAAACCTATTCACAATTTAAATGCTTTAGGGTTAAACATATTTTTCTGTATGTGAATATTCTATTTTTAAACTTTTTTTCCCCAAATCCTTTGAAATTGTATACTCCCAACTCTTTCCAGTTCTTTATTATAGAGTTTCAATGGGATTCCTCCTGTATTTCTTTTTTGAGTGAAAAGTATTACTTTTGTTTTCAACACTGAAACTTTAAATGCCCAGTCATAACCCCATTTCTGTATTTTATTAATGGCATCTTGTGTTTTATTTATTGTAAATTCTAGATTTCAGTCCTTCTTCCACCTATCTAATGTGCATCTCATCTCCTTTTCACTCTCTGTAAATTCATCATTAATCACTATAGAAAACAGCATTGGACTTATAATGTTTTTTTGTGGTGTTCCATTAGAAACTGTATATGTTTTTCAGACTTGTACATTTCTGTTTGATAAGAAATCCTTCATTCAATTAAACATTTTACCAATACTATTTACCATTAACAATTTTGTATTGTCTCTATTTGGCAACTGGAACAATTACTGATACCTTCCAGCTAAATTATAGTTCCCCCTCTTACCAGATTTTATTGTAAATCTCTAAATTAGACCAAACTTGATATCTACGGGGAGCTGTTTCCTTACAGATGTCCTTGCAGTACAGAAATTTTTTATTACAAGAATCATCTGTCAGTAGGTGATGCTCACGCCACAACACCCTTTCCTCACATATATTCAGATGGTTACAACTCCGGGCAGAGAAGAGTAGCTATCCTTGTAATTATTTGTGCATGTATTTATTTTTCCCTGTAGAGAGAGGTCTTCTTCTTCTTGTGGAGTTTTTTTGGCAACAAACGTTTAGAAGCATTACCGCCACTTACTGGTATGGAGTGTGGTTCTTAATGGTCTATTTGTCTATCTATTTGTCTATCTATATGTATATAAATATCTCTCTCTCTTTCTTTCTCTCTCTCTCTCTCTCTCTCTCTCTCTCTCTCTCTCTATATATATATATATATATATATATCAATCTATCTATATCTATCTATCTATATGTACCTTAATATTCTACTCATTTATATAATTCACTCCTTCTATAAATCAAATTCTATGATATAATTTAGTTTTCTTTAAATATTGAATAACTATTTGTATATTTATAGGATTTTGAATTGCCCAGTAGAGAGAGGTCTCACTCTGATGTCATTTTCAGTTAGTCACACAGGTGGCAGCTGCACATTCACAGGTGATAAAGGTTTGATGATAACGAGCAGTCAGGTAAGAGCATGGTGGAAGCACGCGGTTCTAACTGTTTACCAGCATTTGTGTTCAACCCAGCAACATCTTTTGGTAATGTAGCTTCTTTTTTTAAACTATAATATTTGCAAAATATCAGCCAGAATATTAATTAAGTCCTGGACAGTTGCATTTAATTGAGTGGAGTATGTGTGAAGGGCACTCCTAAACAACTGCAAGTGACAAATATATTTTGGGTTTATAGATGGTCGTCACAAAAAGTAAGAACTGTTCTGACAGAGGAGGGAATGGAATTGGAAGGAGGCCAATGGTCGGCTGTGCGATTTGGAAACACACTGCTATCAACTCCTCCTCATCAAGCAAGAAGTAAGGTAAAGAGACCCATCAGTTTCATCACTGCCTATTGAAGAGGAAATACACTTCATCAATCTGATTCTGTTCAAATGAGTTTAGGAAATGGAAACTGTTTGGCTGGGGTGGATTAAATCAAAATCAGTTGGAAAGTGGATGAATTCTGTCGCCCAAGAATGAGTGGAATTTCTCTGACATCACACAATTGCAAAAATGGATGATAAAGCTGAGGTGGATGGTAACTCGTGTTGAGGGCACTGGAAAAAGTAAATTTTTTGGGGGGTTTAGTGCAGTGTGTGAAGGAATTCTGGGGGGATAAGGAACGGGACTGACTGAGTGAGTGGAGTGAAGACAAGAGGGGCAAATGGACTCTCATACCTGATGTAAAAGGTTCTGGGTTATCAGCTAGTCCATAGGAGGGGGTGATGGTGGGGCTTTTTGCCTGTGTACCCTGTAATGGTCCTAAGGGTACTCCACAACTGCAGAGTCATTGGTGGTTGAATCAGGCTCAAGTCGGGCATGATAGTCCCTTTGGCAGTTCTGATAGCCCTTTTAAGGTCCTGTTTGCCCAGTCTGAATGTGTCCATATCGCCTTATCTGTACGCCTGTTCTTTCCTTGGAGAACCAGTGCTTTTGGTTAATGTACCTTGTGACAGTTTTGGTTGGGAGGAAAACCTGCTCACAGAAGCTGGTGTAGGAACATAGGGTGTCAGCGAAGCAGCCGTTGTCATCTTCAGGGCCCCTCTGTGACTCCCAGTCAGTAGACTCCATGCACTCCTGTGGTCCTGGATGGTTTGGACCTCTGCAGCTGTTGCCTGTATCTGGGGCCATCTGGATAATGCAGTGGTCGGAACGTCCAAGGGGGGCACGAGGGATGCAGCGGTGGAGTAAAAGTGGTCCAGGGTGTTGTCTTGCATAGCAGGCCTAGATGTTTCCACAGCAGAGATCTGCTTAGCTAGCCACTACACTACTTCGCGGGCAGGGGCTTGCGTAGGGATGTAAACTACCTCGAGGATGGTGGAGTAGAACCCTCTCGGAGAGTAGTAAGGTTTACACAACAAAAAATGATTCTAGGATGCCACAACAGTGTTTGTGTAATATCACTGTATCCGTGCACCAGTTACTATTTAAGTAAAAACACAGACCTCCTCCCTTTCGGTTATTATTTTTTGTTATTTTCCTAGCTGGCCTCCATGTCGCGGTCAGCTCTAATCAACTGGAAACCAGGTAACTCCACAGCGGTGTCGTGAACTCCGTTATGCAGCCAGGTCTCACTGAAGAAATAAGCAGAGTTCCTCTGGAAGTATTTGCTAGTCCATAAGGGGATTCAAATTTCATCCATTTTTACATTGCAGAAAGATCGTACGCTGGCCATACAGATAACGTGGAGCAGAGTACAATGTCCTCTTCTCTTCCACCTGCGTATTTTGTGTGTGAATATATTCTCCATGAATATGATGCAACCCCCCCCCACACACACACACACACGCACACACACACGAAGAAATTACATTACATTATGAACAAACCATAAAAAAATCACATTGGAAAATAATAGGAACATGAAAAAGTATAGAAATATACAACATATATACACAGGTCAGTTCATCATATCATCTGCAGTAGTTCTGAAGACGGTATCTTTTTGAAGCTTGATCTGTTCTGAACTCTTCGTGTGGTTATTGGCAGTTTGTTCCAGTGACATTTGGCTCTATAATGCATTGTGGATTTTAGATAGTGACTTCTGGGTCAAGGGAGTTTAATGTCTCCACCTAGTGCCCGCCTTGTTAAATAATGACTTTTTTCAACAAGGACTAAATGTTCAGCAAAAAATTAGGGCTGTTTTTTAAAGAAAACATTCCATATAAATGGGAGAAGTCTTAATTTAAATTTATAAGTTAGTTAACCATGAAAGCTGTCTATGCATTGAAGCCACATTTGTTCTTTTTGAGCACTGAAGGACCACTCTAGCCGCCCTGTTTTGTGCCAGCTGAAGCTTGTGAAGCTCACTCTGTGAAGCAGATGACCATATCACCGGGCAGTACTCCAGATAACTCAGGACCAGACTGTATAACCTGTTTAGCAATAGCAGCGGCTATGAATGAAACACATTTCTTCACCATCTTAATGCCTCTACCCATTTTAGCGACAATACCATCTATATGAGCAGCCCCAGACAGGTGTGAGTCTAAGATGACTCCCAATAATTTAGTTTGCTTCAGTTGCAGCCTGTTGACTAACAAACATACTGAGGTTTCATTTTTTAATTTATGATAACTTCCAAAAGTGCTAGATGTTGTTTTTTTCTATATTTTATTCCAATTTATTTTATCTTTAACCCACCTGCTCACCTGCAGGTAAGTAATGTAACATTTCTCCATATAGTTACATCAAGGGTAAGATAACACAATCATCTAGGATTGTACCAACATCATAGCCATTAGCAGTAGTCCTTAATAGCATGCTTTGTGTTCGCACATCTATGAACAGAACAATCAGGAAAGGTGATGTCTACATACTCTGGAGTCAACGACAAAGAAACATTCAAAGCACACAAAATATCTCTAGCCAAGAGATTAACTGGGCAAAAAGGAGAAAGCAAAAATGAATGTTCAAATGAAACAGAATTCCATGTACATCTAACAGGATTTGAAAGTGTCCACTCTTCTGTATGACCCTAGAAACCAACAACGGGCACAGTTTTCCTAGATGGAGTGGCGTGTTCAATGTGGAATACCTGGCTCCTGTGTCTATCATACACATGTATTCTTGGCCATCAACTGTTAATTTAACTTAAGGCTCAAGGTATGAATTTTCAGGACACAGTGAATTTCCTGTTGTTGGATCTGGGCAGCCCTATTGCGGCATTTGTGGAACCCCAGGGGCCTGGTGCCACGGGTTCTGAGGCTGCTGACTTTGAGCTGAATCAAAGGATCCCTGCTGAGGTGGATAGGCGCAAAATTCGTATGATAGAACACCTCCCTGAGTCTGAGAATGATAGACCTCCTGGCACTGTCTGGCCCAGTGGCCTCTTCCTCCACAGCAGTAATACACATCAGTGTTTTTAGGTGTTGGTTTGAATTTGTAATTAGGCCTTCTTTGTCCTCTACCCTTGTTTTTTGTTCTAAACTGGTTCTGCAATGGGGGTTGAGGAGGGCCCACAGAAGGTAGACAATGTGGATTTGAGATGTGGCCCTGCAAGTTATTATCAGACATTACTGGTAGGTTTTGGGGCAAGGAGAGTTGCTGAGCTGGTAAACCAGCCATTTGTTTGGATCATTTTTTCTCAAGATTTACTTGATGTCTCATATCTTGCAATTGTGCTTTGATGAGACTTAAATGCATTTCAGCAATATTGTGTTTATCCTTTTCCTGCTGTTCAAGTTTATTATCTATGTACTGGGTAACATGAGCAGACCAAACTCTATAAGATGCACTACATAGCCTATTCGGGAAGCATTGAGGAATGTGGTTTGGCTGAGACGAGGAGGACTCGACAGCACCTCTAAAGAGAATCTCCATCGTTTCATGAGCAGTTGGATCTTCTCCAGTTCTGTCTTGCCATAATTCTGTGACTCTTAAAAAATAAGCAGCCCCTCTTTCGCCAAATTAAGTGGAATATGACAGAGCTCTGTTGATTTAATTTGCACGGGGAACTTCTCTCTAATTGCAGGCCACAGTAGATGCACTGTTTCATGTAAAGGTACATTATCTGATTCTACATCCGTCAGACACTGTTGTTTTAATTCTGTAAGCATGCCCAAAGAAGTACAAGCAACAAAAATCCGCCTAAAATCCCCTAATGCAGGAACGATGCCAGCACAAACTTCTAAAAAAGATTTGATCCAGGTAGCGCCACCATTATTGATATCGGGGAGTTTAGACTTTATCATAGCTGTATCTTAGAGTGAAAAGGGGTTGTATGTTGTGGAAAAATTACCTCCGGCTGTGTTGGCAGACACAAGAGGCATTTGATGACAAGCTCTGCGTTTATCTGAACAAAAATGAATGTTACTCTGATCAGAATTTCTCCTATTTATTTGGTTTGAATTTAAACCTTGGAACAGATCTGTGGTGGGCCTGTCTTTGTGTGGTGAAGACACATAAGAGTTGATCTGTGAACGGGTGATCAGAGAGGCACTTTGCAATAAGGTCTCATTGGTCCCCAGTTCACTTTCCATGTGAGAGGCATTCAAATCACAATTAAATTGATTTTTGCTTTGCTCTCTTGCTGTGGCCAGGAAACTCTCAGCCTGGCCTGTTGGTCATTCAAATGTCTTTGTGTTTGATAAGCCTTTTTCAATGACAACAAGAGGCACCATGATGGGTGGAGAATTCACATCAAGGTCAGAATTTCTGTGCTCTGAAGCTGAGTGACCAGGTGTCAATGGCGTTAAGGCGGGGTGGGGCAACTGTGGATTTGCAGCCTCCAACAGAGCTTTCACTTCTGCATAAGGAGGGGGGTGCACCACTGAAGGATTTCTACCTGTGAGATTCATGTGGGTTGCTGCAGAAACCAGGCTTTGATCTGGTGCTTGGGGAGATTGCTGAGAGGACAACTGTAAAGTCTGTCTAACCTCTCCTAAAAAAACATTTAGTCAGCAAAAAATCTTTCGGCCTGTTTGACTTCTCGCTGTATTTTTGCTTTCTGAAAAAACTTGGCTTCCTGTAACTTTGCTGAAGATTGCTCCAGACTTAGTGCAGATTGTTTAATAAAAACACTGAATTCACTCAATTTTGGTGGTGCATCTCTAAAACAGCCAAACATTCCTTTGTCTTGCATGTTAATTGACCATTTTACAAATCTTTTCACTCCACTCTTGTGCTCCTGACTTTGCAGCTTTTGTCCCCAGCGTGTCATTGTCTCAGACAAAGTAAAGCCTAGGCTGCCAGATGAACAGTCTTCCCACTTCTTGATCCAAGCGTAGATTAGCGGTGTGATCAGGCTACCGATATAGTTACATTTTTAAGTAATTACTGTAAAAATACTGGCACAAAGCGATTGGAGAACTTTTGGTCATGGGCTCAAAATGCACTTAGGATTTTTTTGTAGGTGTCATTTAGTAGTCCCTAATTAAGTGGAGCAAACCTGAACGATACAGGCTTCAGCCTATGGCCTAAAAAGTGCCACATCATAGTTCCAAAACGACATCCTCTCAGGAGTACACACAGGCATGGGAGCAGGGCCACAACAACATGCTCCCTGGTGTCTTGACTCCTGGCTCCTTAAATCAGATGGGTGGCCTCTCCTGATTGGTGGAATGGTAACCTCGTAGGTGGATGGCATCAGCTCGTTAGTGCAGGAACCCTGGGAGCTGTGGTCATGACTCGGGAAATGTTGGGTGTGTGTGGGGGGGGGATTTGTTCATGTGGTAACGGTGGTGTTATCCAGCGTTGAGCAGTCTGATGGCCAAGGGGAAGTAGCCGATTCTGAGCCTGGACGTTCTGCATCGGATGCTGCGGAACCTCCTGCCAAACGCCAAGCAAGGGCAATAGTCCTTAGTGGGGGGTTGTGGGGTCGGAGAGGATCCAGTGAACTCTGAACAGGAGCGGCTGTCTGCTGTGTCTTGTATGGAAGGAAGCAGGGTCTTGATCCTCGCAGCTGTCCTCACCACTCTGGAGAGACTGTCAGAGAAGTGCTGACATTAATATTTTTTAAGCATTTGTGGTGCTTTAAGTTTAGACTGATAAATGGTATATCAGAGGTTTCCAGATTTTCATAAAGTGCATGTTTAACAATCAGCCATGGTCCATCTTGGGGTTTGGATTTTTGCCATTTTAGTATATAGATTACAGAAATTAGCGTATCCCTTATGTCAAAAAGTGATTTATGACCCCATGTGTCATGATTTATGACCCCCCCCTCTTTGATCAAGTAGATGAAAGGGATTAGGGATAAAAGATTTATTGTTTTATGAAGAGTTTGTTTTTTTTCCTTATCACGTGTGTGTGTATGTGTCAGGATAGCTCACCCTCCCTCCTAATGGTTCGCTGCGGTGCCTCTATTACGCCCCCTCTGGTTCCCTACAGAAAACCTTCTACCAGGTCTTTAACGGTGTCAAAGTTCACCCTTTCGCTAGACTTGTGAGTTTGAGTAATGCCTTTAACGCGCATCACTACCTTCTTCCGGTCTCTGGTCTGGTAGGCGTAACTTTTGGGTCCTAATGCCACAAACTCCTTAATCGTGTCCCCTCCCAGCTTGTCCGTCAAGTCCCCCAGATGGTTCCCCCCTTTAACCAGGTAGATAAGACTGTCTGTATCTATGTACAGGACCTTATCTTGCACTCGCTCGAGACAGCTCTACAATTTTAAACGGCCACAGGCAGTGGTGAATGCGGTGATAAACACATTATTCACCTTGTTGGGCGGAGAGATGCAGCCCCTGTTGAATTTCCACTGAAAGTGGGTGATTGTGTATTTACCGGAGAACATAAAGTTGAAAAATTCATCGGGTTTGCTCACGATGGTGGTTTGAGCCAGGTCATTTCTCTGTGCAAGTTTCCCCCAAAAGCTGTTCAAAGTGCACAGTTTAGCCACTTGTCTTTTAGCGGGGTTCACCTCGATCTTGTCCGGATTCAGCCGGACCCCCTGATTAACCCTGTAGTCTTCTATATATTTTAGCCTGCTCTCCTCATCCGTCGCATCAGCCGGGTAGCTTGAAGCCTCCTGCTTACCCTTCAGGAAGGTGTGTATTTAACCTTTGAAGATCGTGCTGCTTTGTTTCTCAAAATGCCAGACTTCAGTGATGTCGGAGTGTGAACAGGAACCTTTCTGGTTGCCGATTTCAGCGCATGCGCAGCACAGAGTGAAAGCCAGTTTGCCCGCAGATGTCTTGTGAGGCAGAATGGGGGAAAAAATACAGAGCCCGTGGGGGATATACAGTGGCTCTGATGAAACCGTAATAATTGTGGGGTTCATCAAAATCTTTGTAGATGATCTTGGGATGCCCGAGGGGGTAGGGGAAGCTACAGTTTACTCGTGAAGACTCGTGAAGTCAACGTGGTATATAGACTCACCCTCCCTCGCTGTCTAACGCATGCGCAGTGAGCAAGTACATATCGCTGCAGCGCCTTTTGGAACTCCAACTCCGCCCATCTAAGTCTGCCATTTTGATTATGTCACTCCCCAACTCCGCCCATGCGCCCCCCAACTCCGCCCAAGTTGGGGGGCGGACTATGGCGTCATAGTCTGCCATTTTGAATACGTCACCCCTGGGAAGTGTGGGGCAAACTTTTGACACAAAAATGAAAACGTTCTGTAATGTTAATTTGACATCACGGGATGGATATTGCATAAACTCTATTTAACAAGAAACATCTATAACTAAAATTAAACAGGACCTAGCGCTAGCTAACATTATATTGAAGGTACTCTAGAAAACTACTACATTATCATGCAAAAAACTAATGAACACAATAAACTAGATCGTCATATCAAATATCATAAATATTTCATCCAGCAGGTCAACAAAGTAATATTGTTAGGCCTATGAACATAAAATTATGTATTTTTCACTTACCGACATCGTTCGTTTTCCGATTTGCTATGGGCAGTAAAGTTTTGTTTGCACCTAAGAAAGCTCATAGTCGCAAGACGTAATCAAAATGGCCGACTGGATGGGCGGAGTTGGATGTCTTGGATGGGCGGAGTTGGATGTCCAAAAAGGCGCTGTGAAAGGTTTCTCAGTCCGCCCCCCATACAAAGCTTCTCGCGGGCAGAATGGGGCAGGGGCTTTGAAGCTCTGGAGGAGGTTGATCATACCCGAGAGTGACGTTTTCATCTCCGCCCACTCATGCTCCCACACAACATGCAGATCAATACCCTACACAAACTGCCCCGCCTTCTCTCTTTCAAGTGTGCTGTGTGCAGCGCTTCAAAGTGATTAGGCATGAAGCAGCGGGGGCACCCGTGGTAAAGACAGCCATAAACCTCAAAAGCAGTTTTGATGCCATTCACCTCTGCATACCCATCCACAAAATAGGGACCTATTTTCTGCTCCCCCCTGTTTAATGCATGCTGGATGTCAATGCCCCCATTCTACGTTTTCCACTCCAACCATTGAATGGAGGTGCTGGAAAATGTTTTGCACTGACGCCTGCAATCCACTGGAGAAGGAATGGCTAAGCTCTCTGCGGGAAGAAAATTGGAGGTGAAAACCTTCATGCAGGAAGAAGCGATTGTTATGCATTTAAAAGGATTCACGTTTGTCTCCTTAAAAAACTCCTCTCTAAACTTCATACAGCCCTTGTAAAGAATCTCAACATCATTCTTACAATAATGAGCTTTTTTCTGGAAGTCAAATGATCCCTTGCTTGCCTCGCTGTACCACGTGTCAAACCGCTGGCGCTCAGCAGGATCCATGAGCTCTGCCGCGTAACAACTGGGCAGAAGAAATGACCCGACATAATTCAAATTGTTCTCGGAGGAGAACAAATGAGGGAAAAAAACTTTACTCTGGTCATCAAAGTCTAAGGCTTTTGGCATGGCGCTGAGTTTCACGATTAGAAATGACAGACTGTATGAATTTCAGACTGAAATCAGGCTCTGTGAAACAGGATTTTACTGCCCTGTGTAATGAGACGGTGTAATACCCATCTTTACCATGGCACTCAGGATCAGATAGCTGTCCACGCGCACTATGAGCAATAAATGTGTAACCCCTGTATCCGGGCCTCCTGAAATGAAGCAGAAACTGTTTGACAAAATCCAGCCCATAAGCGCAACAAACCAATCCTTTTAAAGTTTTGGTACAGACTAGAAAGGGAACGTGCACACCGCTCTGATTGCTGAAAGATTCAAAATCGTAAAAAAACAGTTTATTGTCTAGCCCCTGATCGGTAGGGCGGGGCTGAATGTAAGACTGATGTTCGTTTAGTGTTACATAGTTTCGCAAGGTAATTTCTCACCACAAACTGTGCATTTTACTGAGCATTCATCAATGAAACGTTCTTAAGAGGCGGGCACGTGATAAAGTCCTTTACAGACCAGGCAGAATTTACTGGTTTCGCAATTACGCCTAAACTTTTCCAGCTGGGGTCTGAGGCGAGGCTCTCAGTGTTTATCAAAACATATTGAATCATGACAGATCCGATTGCACGCCGTGCACTGCACAGATCTTAAAGGCCTGAGATGACAGCTGGGGTCATGACAAATGTGACACTTACCTTCAAGAAATGCCTTTCGGGATGATCGAAACCGCTATAACCATAACTACAGGTGTATTTTGCTCTGGTAAAACCTGTGAGATTCGTTATCCCATAGTAATGGTTTCCCAGCAGGAATAGGAAATGGGGGTTTGAATGGTCAGGGAAGTCTGTCTCAAATTTACACAACAAACCTTTTCAGCCTTTCTATAAAAGACGACAATCTTCCTCTTCACTATCCTCTCAAATTGATTGACATCGCTGAAGTTAATGGGCATTCGCTCAGTCAAACCTGCCATAAGCTGCCACTGCCTCCCCTGGACTGAGGCTTCCCTGTCGGTTAAACATGGATTATTGACATGCGCCAGGCTGATAGAAAAGCATAACTGGTTTTCTGCGTTGTTCACAAGGTACAAGTGACGTTTTTTTATTATTAATTAACTCGCAGTCTAACGTTTTCTCTAACTTGCGTTTCACGCCTCCAAAAGGATTCCTGACAACCTGGAGAATAACCTCTAGGTTGTTATTTGCAGGAAGCTCGGCATTGGACTGTGCAAGCTCATCTAAAAAAAAAATCCTTAAATGCATGCAAAATACTGTCATCATCTCCGCCATTGACAGGAATAATCACGTGACGCGAGAATCCCCCTTCAGCTAATTCCAGCTGTACAACGTCACCACGCGCAGCCATTCCTCTTGCAGCGTCAGCCAACTCCATAAGCACATGCATCACACTGTAAAATACAGCTAGGTCGGGTACATTACCAGGGGAGGGCGCAGTTACGATAAAAGGACGCCTTATCTCAGTAACGAAGTTTTCACGTTGCCTGGGGGGCATATTAGGCTCCTGATCAGCGGCTCCATCAGCAGAGTTGCCTGGGATGGGAGGGTGGCTGGATGTTGAAGGCTGAGGGCCGCTACTTGCAGAAGGGAGAGGAGGAGGTGCAGGCCGGGCTGATGTGAGGGACTCTGTCTGATTCTGATGAGCGCTCTCTGCATGTCCCTGGTTCATGTGAGCACCACGTTGTTACGGCTGGTTTGAAACATTTTCACCACGGAGTGAAGCAGACGTACGGTTGTTTAATGTGTGGAGTGCTTGTTCCAACGAAAATAATCCCATCCATCCAAAATAATCCCGCATCCGTGGAATCTTTATCTAACTCCTCTCTTTCAGAGTCAGAATGGGCTAATTGCACGTGCGTGCTTTGCAGAGCATTTTGAAGCGGTCTGAGGTAGTTGGAAATATGAACATTTTGTGGTATATTCTCACGATCATTCACTGCTTTGATAATTTCATTTAATACATCGTTGCCTTCATGGTTATCCATACTACAATGGTTAGTTGGTTAAGTCTGTTATTTCGTTTGATAGAGTGCGCAGCAGGGTCTGGCAGGTCTGCAAAACAGTTTTGGTTCTTCATCTGCCGGTAGCCTCTACGATACAGAAAATAAAAATAATAATAATGTATATATGTATGTATGTAGTTGGTTTAACTCTTCCAACGTTGCGTCGTTATGGGGCTGCTCCAAGAGATCGGAGTGGTTTTCACTATATGTTTGAGGACGGGCCAGCCTTCTTCTCGTTTTCGGAACAGTAGGGGCGTCTTCTCCCCCGTCAAGGCCTAACTCGCATCGGTAGATGCATGGGGTGGAGTGTTACTCAACGCTTGAGTCGATTAAATCCTAAATAAAAAATTAAATGTATTACAAGATGACTAAATAAATGAAAGGATGCTGAGATTTAATTAGATCATTACTGTAGTCAGATTGCGTCAGAAAAAAATTGTCCAACTCATCAGCCGTTGGTTCTAAATAATAAAATAAAAAAATTAAATAGATGTATATTAAACGCCGCTGAATTAATGCATTGAATTTAATGATTGTATATAGGTAACTTACTGGTGAATATTGAAGCGAAGTCCTCGTCTGGTGCGGCAGAGTTGTGGATCTGAGCCCTTACAATTATCTTTGTCGCTGTTCTTGTGGCGCTTGGTAGGTCGTTCCACCATCTTGTAACGACACACATGCAAACAGTCTGGATTGTCTTAAGCGTGGTGAAGGCACTGCTAGACGACAATCCATTCATGACCGGAGTGATCGAGTTGTGACATAAGCCTTTGCAAGAGGATTCAAGTAGATGGGAGCCGTACCCTTAGGCACTTTGTAGGCTAGCATCAGGGACTTGAATTTGATACGGGCAGCCAGAGGTAACAAGTGGAGTTCAATGAACAGAGGGGTGACGTGAGATTTTTTGGGCTGATTGAAGACTAGACACTCCGCCGCGTTCTGGATCATTTGTAAAGGTTTTACTGTACAGGCTGGGAGGCCAGTCAGGAGCGCGTTGCAATAGTCTAGGCGGGAGATGACCATAGACTGCACCAGGAGCTGGGTAGTGTGTTAGGTACGGCCGGATCTTTCTTATGTTTAGTAATGCGAAGCGACAGGATCAAGAAACAGAGGCAACGTGATCTTTAAAGGTCAGCTGGTCATCAATCATGACACCCAAGTTTCTTGCTGCCTTTGATGGAGTCAGAGAGAGGGATTCAATTTGGATGTGAATATTGTGGTGAATAGTTGGTTTGGCTGGAAAGACGAGCAGTCTTTGAGAGATTCAGCTGGAGGTGGTGGGCTTTCATCCATTTTGATATGTCAGAGAGACAGTCTGAGATGCGTGCTGAGACCGAGTGGTCATCAGGTGGGAATGACAGATAGAGCTGTGTATCATCAGCATAGCAGTGGTGGGAGAAACCATGTGATTGAATGATCTGGGCCAAAGAAGTGGTATATATAGCAAAGAGAAGAGGTCCAAGTACTGAACCTTGAGGAACCCCTGTGGCAAGGTGGTGCGCTGCAGAAGTGTGACCAAGCCAGGCTACTTTAAATGATTGACCAGTGAGGTACGATTCAAACCAGAAGTGTGCTCTCCCTGTGATGCCCATGCTCGAGAGTTTAGACAGAAGGATGTCATGATTGACTGTGTCAAATGCGGCTGATAAGTCAAGAAGGATAAGTACTGAGGACTTGGCAGTTGCTCTTGCCTCTTTTAAGGCTTCTGTCAGAGACAACAGAGCAGTTTCAGTGGAGTGGCCACTTTTAAACCCAGACTGATTTGTATCGAGGAGTTTGTTTTGTGAAAGGTAGTCTGTGACCTGCTTAAAGACTGCCCTTTCAATGGTCTTTGACAGAAATGGAAGCGGAGAAACCGGCCGCTAGTTTTCCACCCGAGTTGGTGGGAGAGAGGGTTTTTTGAGTAGCGGTGTGACCAAAGCTTGCTTGTATGACCTAAGAAATGTGCCAGATGTCAGCGAAGCATTGATCACATGTGTGACTGCTGCAGTAACTGTAGGAGCTATGGACTGGAGTAAGTTTGTAGGAACTGGGTCCAGCAGGCATGTAGTAGGACGGCTAAATGTGAGAAGTTTGGACACATTGCTCTCAGTGAGAGGAGCGAAGGAGGAGCACAAAGCAGTAGGACTTCTGCTTGTATATGTACTGTGCGAAGGTTCAGGTGCAGGCCGTTCAGCAAACTGTTTGCTTATAGCTGCCACTTTGTCAGTATGTGTGCCATTACTGTATTTAACACACACACAAGGCGCACCGGATTATAGGGCGCGGGTTTTATATACCGATACATATCCTCTACTACGTTTAAATACCTCTACTGCGTATTTAAAAATAGAGCGGGAGCAAAACTGAATACGTTTGTGCTTTATTCATATATTTATTACAAAGTATTAATCAAACGCATCGAAGTCATCATCCTCTGTTTCTGAATTAAACAGCTGCGCTAAATCAGACATGCCAATTTTCCCTTCTTCGCTGTCAGTCACTTTCCGTGCCGTGCGGCTCCTCGGAAATTATGCCGGCTTTTGCGAAAGCTTGAACAACAGTGCCAGCAGACAAGTAAGCCCAAGCATCTACAATCCATGCGCAAACTGTGGCGTAACTTGCCCGGCGCTGCCTTCCACTTTTCGTGAAATTGTAACGAACTGTTTAGGACCCAAAGACACCCAGAGACGGTACGGTCAGTTAACAGAGTTTATTACAGGAACGTGGGTCAATCCGGGGGCGTGGTCAGGGAATTCCAGGTTTGGCAACAGGTAATCAGAATCCAGCAACAGTACCAAGGAAAATCCAAACCGTGGTCCAGGTCCGTTCGAGGGTCAGAGCCAGGGAATCAATCCAAAGGGGCAGGCAGGAACTCGGAGTCACAGGCAGGTGGGGTCGGTACACAGGCAGGCAGGCTGGATCCAGAGACTGGCGAAGCAGAACTCAGGCGGGCAAACAGGGATCAGGCAAAATCGGGAATCGAAGGCAAACAGGTCGGGATCAGACAGGCAGAATAACTATGAATCACTGGAAGTTCTTACCAATTGGCTTGAGATGTTCTGGCACTGGAGGCTGGTTGGAACTTAGCTTAAGAGTAGTTGGTGACAGGTGATTCCAATACAGTTGATTTCGGAGTGTGGAGGCTGAACCAGAGAGAGATGGTAGGTGGAGCCAGCTCCAGTGCCAGAACGTCACAAACTGTGGTCTCCGTCGGTCATCCATCGCTCCCACACCGCTCGCAGCCTTACTTTGAACGGCCGATTCACACCGATGTCAAGCGGTCAGACCTCCCGGAATAACAGCAAGCACAGCGTTAATTTGTTTCACCTTGTTTTTCACATCGGCTGTGAGATGGGCACGCATGGAGTCACAGATTAACAGCGATGGTGATGCGTGGGAAAAACCACCTGGTCTCCTTACATACACCTCCCTCAGCCACTCTTTCATCATCTCCTCATCCATCCAGCCCTTTTCATTTGCCTTAATAACAACTCCAGCTGGAAAAGTCTCTTTAGGCAAAGTCTTTCTCTTAAAAATCACCATAGGCGGCAGTTTCTGTCCATTTGCATGGCAGCCAAGCACAACAGTAAACGACGCCTTTTCATACCCCGTTGTGTTTATCGCTACCGTGCTGGTCCCCTTCTTCTCCACCGTGGGATTCACCGGGATGTCGAAAGTGAGCGGCACCTAGTTCATGTTGGTGATGTGGCTTGGCTGGATGCGTTTGTCGGCGATGTGTTTGCTGCATTGGGGGTGGAAACTCACCAGCTTTTCATTATAATCCGCCGGACATTGCTGCAATACTGTAGTCCTGGTCTGGATGGAAAAATGGCACCGTTTCATAAAACGAAAGCACCATGACGGACCTCCTTGAAAATGTTCAATTTTCATTTCTTCCGCTGGCGTTACTGCTTTTAGTCGAACAGTGACCGTCGAAATGCTCACCCCACTCGTTCTTTGCTCGATGATCCATTGCTCGAGTCTTTCCTCCAACTCGGGCCACCTTGCCTTATGTCCGCGGAAACTCAGCTGCGTCTTCTTCACCTGTCGGAGTTAGTTTTCCATCTTCCTCCACTTGCGAACCATCGATTCATTAATCTTGAATTCTCTCGCGGCTGCTCAATTTCCATCTTCCTCTGTGTAGCTGATAGCCTTCAGTTTAAACTGTGCTTCATAGGCGTGTCTCTTTGCCATTTTCAGGGTTGTTAAGACAACAATGTTCTGCATAAAGCACATACCTGTTCTTTTATACACAATCCACGGCCACACTTCCCCCTTTAATGTTCTCATGGTGGTCTCAACGTCCGCAGTAACAACACACATAGGGCTCACCGCACTATAGGGCACACCGCACATTTTGAGGGAAAAAAAGACATTTATATGCGCCTTATAGTTGTGAAAATACCGTACTTGGTTTAAATCCCTAGATTCATGTATTTCCAAGTTTTTGTGGAAAGGAAAACCTCCACGAATCAGTTTAAAAACTCTCCAAAAGACCAGAGAAAGGGGTAGATTAGATCTACCTAACTTGCATCACCATTTCCTGGCCAATAGGCTTACTTGTATACTAAAAAAGCAAAAATCCAAACCCCAAGATGAACCATGGCTGAATGTTGAACAAACACTTTGTGAAAATCTGGAAATCGCTGATCTACCATTTATCAGTCGGAATGTAAAGCACCATAAATGCTTTACAAGTATTAATGTCAGCACTTCTCTGACAGCCTGGTGGGAATTTCTGAAAATCACAAACTCCTCCCTCTTACTGTGCAAGTGTACACACATCTGGAACAATCCTGACATCCTCCAAAACAAGAAAATGCTAAATTTTACTCAGTGGAAGAACAAGGGAATAAGACAGCTTGAAGATATAATTCAAAATGGACACATCCCATTCGATGTGCACATATCACATTATGGGCTTAGCAGCAATACATTTCTAGAATACCAACAACTTAAGTCCATAATAACCAAGAAGTATGTCCTCCACCAACTGGATTTGGAACTCCCGATGAAGGTAGCAGAAACATCTGCTCCCCAAAAACTGTCAAAAAGATAAAAGTTTTTATCAAAGACTGACAACATTAATGTTTGAACATCTTCAGTATGACAACAAAACCTCATTTACAGCTGGTGGTGGGGCGGTGTTCTTCTCTGGTGCTGGGGGCTGCATGGGCTGGCTTGGGGGATGGTGGGCCCAGGGTCAGGCCGTTAGGAATGAGGTGGCTGCACGGTGTGTGTGTGCGATACGTGTCCTCCCCACCCCTTTCACTTTTTTTTTTTCCTCTTTTTTTTTTTTTTTTTTTTTTTTTTT
>CAJRST010018890.1:2636297-2648611 GCA_907169785.1 Menidia menidia | reverse complement strand
TTTCTCTCTTCCCTATTATTTTTTTATTTTATTTTTTTGAAGGGCCCTGCGGGGGTGGCGGATGGGTTTCACTCCCGGGGACAGGGCCCCCCTGTGGCTGCAGGGGGCCGGGGCTGTTGGGTCCCCCTGGCCCGTGCTGGGTCCTGGGCAGCAGGAGCGCCGTATAGCTTGACTGCCCTCTCCGGAGGGACTATGTCCCTCCCGGCTCGCACCCCGCTATCCCCCTCCCTTCTGGCTTCAGAACACTGATCACACTCACTCATATAGGGTTTGGGGGGATCTGCGGGGTACAGCTAAGGGTACCACCGAGGTGGTCCTCTTTTCTGACGCCCCGTGGCGCCTTCATCCCCCCTGTTTTATCAGCACTTTAGACACTACTACCCATTTACCCACACACACACACACTTTAGGTCCAGGGGGGTGGGTGTGCTGAGTGGGGTCGGGTGAGCGGGGCCCCTCAGGTGGTGGGGACTGCTTGAGGGACCTCGCTCTAGGACTTTGGAAGGCCGCCCATCCCGCTGTTTTAAATGCTTAGTAGACATTGAGGACCTCTGCTCATCAGGAACAGAGTTGTCCTCAACTCACACCCATCGGGGACCGGGGGGGGGGGGGGGGGGGGGGGGGGGTCTCCTTGTGCCCCTGCTGCCTGGGAGCTGCCTGGCTCCTGGGGGTCCCGGGGGTGCTTCTACCCTGGAAGTGTCCACCATCGCCCCCCGCCCCACCCCCCCTTTTAATATTTTTTTTTACGTTCTTGGTATTTTTTATATTTTTTGTGTGCGTGTGTTTGTGAGGGAGTGTGGGTGAATGTGTGTGTGTGTGTGTGTGTGTGTGTGTGTGTGTGTGTGAGAGTGTGGGTGAGTGAGGGTGTGTGTGTGTGCCCCGGACAACATAGCTCCTAGGATCACTGAGACACTCAAACCCCTCCACCACGATAGGGTGGCAGCCCAGGGTGGGGCTTCATACTGAAGATGTTTGAACATATATTCAAAAATGACTCGTGGTGAATGATAGATCCTTTGACAATATCTTGTATATCAGTTTTGGAGTGTAGATGCTTAGGTATTCTTCTACCCCAGTTGGGAGTTGCAAATCCAGCTGGCGGACAACATACCTCTTGGTTATTACGGATTTGAGTGTGATGGTATTCTAGAAATGAACTGCTGCTTAGCCCATATTGAGATATTAACTCATCAAATGGGATGAAGTTTTCATCTTGAATTATATTATCTAATTCCATTGAGTTCCATTGAATGAAGTTAAGCATTTTTTTATTTTGAAGGATGTCAGGGTTGTTAAAGATGAGTATAAGCTTATATGGGAGAACTGAGTACTTAGTAATTTTGAGACATTCCCACCAGGCAGTCATAGAAGGGTCTTTATATTATTGCTTTTGAAGCATTTGTGATGTTTCGACTAATAAATGGCAGATCAGAGATTTCCAGGTTTCCACAGAGTCCTCGTTAAACATCTAGCCCTGAATTATCCTGGAGACTGGGTTTAAGCCATTTTGCTATATACTGTAGCCTGTTGGCTAAGAAATAAAAAGAAAAATTTGGTAGATCTAATCCACCCTTGTCTGGTCTTTTGAAGAGTTTTTAAACTGATTCGTGGAGGTTTTCCTTTCCACAAAAACTTGGAAATACAGGAGTCTAGCGATTTAAACCAAGTAGCAGATGGGAATCATTGAGAAGTAATTAATTTATCATTTATATAGTAGCAACCCTACCCATAAGTGATATGGGTAATGAGTTCCAACGTGCAAGATCGTCCTCAATCGTTTTTAACAACTGAACATAATTTAATGAGGTTAGTTCTGAAAGCCTGGAGGAAATGTTTATACCCAGATATATAATATTACTAGACTGTAACGTGACGTCAGGTATGTTCTGGAAACAACAGTTAGCGGGCAGAACTGTGCATTTAGCCCAGTTGACAGAGTAGTCAGAAAGTGCTGAGAAATCATTTATCAGTGTGAACATACGGCTGACAGAAGCCTGTGAATTTTGGAGGAAAAGAGCACATCATCGGCATGGAGGCTGATTTTTTTTTGGGTTGGATTCCCTTGATATTTGTGTCTTGTCTGATAGAGGCTCCTAAAAGTTCTATAAAAATGGCAAATAGTGATGGGGAAAGTGGGCAGCCCTGTCTGGTACCCCTCTGCAGACTAAAGCTTGGAGAAGTTTGATCATTAGTCTTTACACGCGCATTGGGAGAACTATATAGTATCTTTATCCAGTCTATAAAGCTAGATCCAAACCCAAATTTGTTTAGTGTTGCAAATAAGAATTTCCAGTTAACTCGATCAAATGCTTTTTCTGCATCCGAGAAAATTGTGGTTTCTAAGTTGATGGTAGAAAAATCTGATATTAATTAACCTGCGCATGTTAGTGGATGACTGTCTACCTTTAATAAAACCTGTCTGATCAGGATGTATTATAAAGGGAGTAACTTTTTCCAGTCTACTAGCAAGGGCTTTACAAATTATTTTTACGTCTACGTTTAATGATATTGGGCGGTAACTGGATGGAAGAACAGAATCTTTACCTTGTTTCTGCAGAAGAATAATATTGGCAGAGTTCATGCTTGAGGATAAGCTACTATTCTCCTTAACTTGTAATATCATTTTATAAAATGTTGGTGCCAAGTCCATCGAGAATTCTTTGTAAAACTCTGCCGGAAAACCATCTGGTCCTGGGGCTTTATTACTAGGCATATATTGTAGGGCTTCATGGAGCTCTCTTATTGAGAGAGGTGAGTCCAAATCCTTGGTCTGTTCAGATTGTAATTTTGGAAGAGTCATATTACTAAGAAACTTATCTATTTCGCTATCCTGCAGATTATTTTGAGAGGTATATAGAGTTTTATAGAAGTCTCTAAAGGTTTTATTGATTGCGTCAGTGTCGTGGGTCATATTTCCTTCTGAGTATTTAACTGAGATAATTCTTGTTTTGTCTTTGTTGGTCTTCAACTGGTTAGCCAAGAATCTTCCGGATTTATTGCAATGCTCAAAGTTCTCTAAGCAAAGTCTTTGTATCATAAACTGTGTCTGTTTATCAATTCCATATAACTCAAGTTTTGCTTTTCTCAATTCCTTCAGTATTTCTTCATTTTGGGAAGCGCTGTAGGTGGTTTCCAGTGACTTGCTCTTAAGTTTTAGTTCTGATATTTTTAAGCTTTCTTTCTTTTTCTTATTCGATGAGAAAGATATTATTTTGCCTCGGATTACTGCTTTCCCTGCTTCCCAAAGAGTACAGGCGGACATTCCTGGTAGATCATTATTTTCTGGATATATAGACCATTCCCTTTTAAAGTAATCGACAAAGTCAGTGTCTTTAAGCGATGATGTATTAAATCTGCAGTTCCTACTCACCGGTGCATTTCTTTTAATCTTTAGCTCCACAGAAACTGCTGCATGATCACTGATGGTGATGGAGGTGATTTTGGTGTCTCTTCTCTCTGGACCCGGCTCCGTGCACATTCCATGAAACAAACCTCATTGTGGACATGCTCCTACTCATTTAACGATTGGGTGAGTGAATGCCTAAAGATTTGTGAGAGCGTTTGCCTCCAGTCGCGTGTGCCATACAAGTGCTCGACAAGCCTGTGTCCATTGCAACCATGTGTGAGCAAGCCAGCAGTGTTGAGTTTCCAAACAGGATCCCTGCTTGTGCCTTGAACGTTATCCTTAAGTATGCTGGAATAAAAATGCAGCCAGTTGAAATATGACAGAGGTGAGAAATAAAAAAACTAAACAAAATAAAGTAAACCGTGCAGAGGAGTAAAAATATTAAGAAAAACCCAGTGCAAACCCGAACAGAACATAACTTTTACGCAGTAGTGCTCTGTGCTGTGGGACTGTGGCTGTGTAACTATTGGGGAAGCAGTATGTCTGTCTTAGTAGTACACTGTTAAGACACCTGTTTATAGGAATACTCTTTGTGCAGCCTGTGGGGATAACTAAATGAGATTTATAAAGAGTAGATTGAGTATATATCAATAGATTGAGTGGATATCACCTGAGTTAGTGGAGTCATGGGGTGGTTTCTTGATCACGGTAGAGCTGCCCGTTGACAAACAATTTGTCCACCGAGACCACAGCACGGGAACCTCCTTCCAAGAATCCCTTCCAGATGGGGAACAGGACCCTGCGTCTGTCCAGGATTTCCCTTGGAAACTGGTCATTGACACCAAAGTTCGTTCCTTTCAGCTCCCGGACACGGCTCCTTACCACAAGCTTCTGTTTATGATGGTCGAACTTCGCCACGATGGGTCTTTACCTGTGGGCGTCAGGCCTCTTCCCTCGCAGGCGGTGCACACGATGGAAGCTGATTGTATCCACTGTTTCTTCCGGAAGTTTTAGTTGGGTCTTGATGAAGTTTTTAATAGTGTGCTCAGGGTCCTCATCTGGTTGCTCCGGAATCCCAGAGAAAACGAGATTGTCCCTCATACTGCGGGCCTGGAGGTCAATGATTGTTTCTTTTATCTTTTTGTTTTCTTTGGGGACTCGGCTCATTCCCTCCGTGAGGGATTTCACCGACTCCCTGAGGGTCGCGTTCTCCGTAGCCAGCGCCTGCACCTGTTGCTGGCTAGACTCCAATGACTCCCGCTTGGAATTCCTTGTGTAGAATTTCTACAAGGGACAACCGGGCGTTGAAACTGAACAATCTAGTGTCTATTGACAGCAAGATGTCCGCCGAGTCCCTGGTGGTGGGAGACATCGCCCCAGGTGACTCCTCATTTCGGCTCCGCTTGGCGCTAGCGGCTGCTTACCCTGTCGTCGCTTGGTTTGTTTTGCCCATCACGATCCGGTCAAAGCACTCGTCAATGAACTCCGTCAGGCTGTCAATGCTATCTTCGTTGTACTCCAGCGTTCGAGTTAGTTATTCCGTCGGAATGTGTCGTTCCTAAACCGTGAACAATTAATCTATATTTACTCAAATGTTTGTTTTGTTTTTAGGTCCGCGCCATGTAATTCAATCTGCCGACAGTCGCACAGAATCTCGCGACACTACTGCATCTCACGATCTCTCCAATATCCTCACGATCCGATCTCCTCACGATCAAATAGGCCGTTTTTACATCCATTTGGTGGACAATGAGATCCTCCTGAGCTGCTTTTTGTGCGAACAATCGGATACTGGTCATGTTGGCAGTAGGAGAAAAAGTCTCCTCATATTTCATGCCCTGTGTCTGACTGTATCCTTTGGCTACAAATCTTGCCTTGTATTTGTCAGATCCATCAATGTTCTTTTTCAGTGCATAGACCCACTTGCCCCCCACTACTTCTTTGCCCTGTGGGAGTGTGGTCAGGGTGTATGTTTTATTGTCCATTAGTGATCCCATTTCTTCGCCCATAGCATGACCCACTCTTTTGCATTCGGTGAGGTTACAGCTGCATCATAAGTTTGAGGTACATTACACAAAAGTCTGTAACAATAGTCAATATCTTTCCCATCACCCTAAAACATACAAACATAATCACTCAAATATGCAGGCCTCTTCTTTTCTCCAACAGGGTATTGCCTTTGGTCAGGTAGGCTTTCATCCTGTTTTGGTTCACTACTTTACTCTGATGTGGTCTCGTCCTCTTTTACAGTAACCTGTGAGCTACTAGGAGTCTTGACAGTCTGTCTGTTTATCACAAAGTCATCCTCATCAACATCCAGCATCTCAGTATTTGCTCCGTTTATAAACTTAACAAGTCTGTGCTTCAGAACTTTTCTGGTGCTGGGATAATAAATCAAATAGGCGGGGCTGTTATCATAACCCACAAAAATTCCTTCTCACATTTCGAATCCAATTTTCCCTTTTGTTGAAACTCATATGTGTAACACGACTGTCCAAACTGTTGCATCCTGGAAACATTGGGCTGCCTGCCTGTTAACATATAGTAAGAAGTCTGTTTCGTGCGTTTATTGTAGCACCTATTCCTCACTACAGCTGCTGTCTGGACTGCATAGGTCCACAACGTCTTTGGTAGCCCACTCTGGATGAGCATACACCTAGCCATGTCAAAGAGAGTTCTCCAGTTCCTCTCAGCTGTACCATTTTGATGTGCAGAGTATGGGGTTGAGGTCTCATGCCTAATACCACTACGGCTCAATAATGCTTGGAACTCTTTGCAGGTGTATTCTGTGCCATTACCAGATCTTATGCATTTAACCTATATGGTGCCATATCTGCTCGAAATTTTTCAGTAGCTTGCACTGTGTCACTTTTATATTTCAAAAGTAAACAAACACTGCACTAGAATCAGAATCAGAATCAGAAATCAGAATCAGAAATACTTTAATAATCCCAGAGGGAAATTATTTTTGTTACAGGTTCCATAAGCAAAAAAAAAAAAAACAAAGGCATATACATATGTACATGTCTATACATATATACAAATATATATATACAAAATTCCTCATAAATATAGCTAAATATATACATAAACAATATGTGTATATGTAGGTCAAAATGAGAGGTGGATAGTGTCAATGATTAAGATTGACTCTCAGAGGGAAGCGTTGTACAGATTGATGACCACCGGCAAGAAGGATTTCCGGTGGCGCTCTGTGGTGCATCTGGGTGAGAGGAGTCTTCTGCTGAAGGAGCTCCTCTGTTGGGCCAGTGTGTCGTAGAGGGGGTGAGACACATTGTCCATGATGGACTTAAGCCTGGACAGCATCGTCCTCTCTGCCACGGTCGACAGTGTTCAGCTCCTCCCCTACAACATCACCCGCCTTCCTGATCAGTTTATTTAGTCTGTTGCTGTCTGCGATCCTCAGCCCACTGCCCCAGCATGTGACAGCAAAGAAGATCGCACTGGCCACAACAGACTCATAGAACATCCTCAGCATCGTCTGACAGATGTTAAACGACCTCAGCCTCCTCAGGAAGAAGAGTCGGCTTTGGCCCTTTTTGTAGACTGCCTCGGTGTTTCTTGTCCAGTTTATTATTTCAGTACACCCCGAGGTACTTGTATTCCTCCACAGTGTCCACAGGGACCCCCTGGATGGAAACAGGGGTCATAGGTGTTTTGGCCTTCCTCATATCCACTATTAGCTCCTTAGTCTTTGTCACATTGAGCTGCAGATGGTTGAGTTTACTCCAAGTGACAAAGTTGCCCACCACAGTCCTATATTTACCCTCATCGCCCCTATCAATGCAGCCAACTATTGCTGAGTCATCAGAAAATTTCTGAAGGTGGCAGGACTCGGTGCAATAGCTAAAGTCTGAGGTGAAGAGGAATGGAGAGAGGACAGTCCCCTGAGGGGCCCCGGTGTTGCTGATAACCCTGTCAGACACACAGTTCTGTAGGCGTACATACTGTGGTCTGCCCGTCAGATAGTCAACAATCCAGGACACGATGGGGGCATCCACCTGCATCGCCGTCATCTTCTCACCCAGTAGAGCCGGACGGATGGTGTTGAAAGCACTGGAGAAATCAAAGAACATGATCCTCACAGTGCTCACCGGCTTGTCCAGATGAGTGTAGACTCTGTTCAGCAGGTAGATGATGCTGTCCTCAACTCCTAGGCGGGGCTGGTAGGCGAACTGTAGTGGATCCATGAAGGGCCTGACCATAGGCCTTAGCTGTTCCAGAACTAGCCTCTCGAAGGTCTTCATGATGTGGGACGTCAGTGCCACCGGCCTGTAGTCCTGAGGGCTGTTAGGACGCGGCGTCTTAGGTACAGGAACGAGGCAGGACGTCTTCCACAGCACGGGGACTCTCTGGAGGCGCAGGCTCAGGCTGAAGACTAGACCAAGGACTCCACACAGCTGGGCGGCACAAGCTTTAAGCACCCCAGGAAATACACCATCGGGGCCTGCAGCTTTGCCGGTGTGGAGTCTGGTCAGTTGTCTTCGAACCAGGTCAGGTGTGAGGGGCACTGAAGAGGTGACAGTTGTGGGAGGGGCGAGGTCCTCAGGTTGTGGAGGACACGATGCAGAGCAGGGGGGAGGGGTAGAGTAGGTGGGTGTGAAATGAGGTGGTGAGGAGAAGACAGGGCGTCTGAAAGGAGGAGGAGTGGGGGAATGTGGAGTAGTCGTCGTTGGGTAACCAGCAGCAGAGACTTGTGGGGGATGGGCCTCAGTATCAAACCTATTGGAAAATAGGTTCAATTCATTAGCCCCGGTCCACTCGGCCATCCAACCCCATGTTGCCGGTCTTCTGGAACCCGTTGATGGTTCTCATGCCATTCCACACCTCCCTCATGTTGTTATGCTGGAGTTTATTCTCCAGCTTTCTCCTGTACGTGTTCTTGGCCTCCTTAATTTTCAGTTTGAGTACCCCCTGCCCTCTCCTCACCTCGTCACGGTTGCCATCTCTGAAAGCCCTCTTCTTTTCATTAAGGATGGCCTTGGTGATCCATGGCTTGTTGTTAGCATAGCAGGTGACAGTCCGAGCTGGGACATTGCAGTCAACACAGAAGTTGATGTAGTCCGTGACGCACTCTGTGAGCCCATCGATATCCTCCCCATGGGGCTCACAGAGTGCAGTCCAGTCTGTCAACTCAAAGCAGGCCTGCAGTGTCTCATAAGCCTCCTCCGACCACTTCCTCACAGTCCTTGTGGTCGTAGACACCCTTTTCACAAGAGGCACATAGCAGGGTGTGAGGTGCACCAGGTTGTGATCTGACCTGCCCAGAGGGGGGAGAGAAGAGGAGATGTATGCGTCCTTAATGTTAGCATACATCAGATCCAGGGTCCTCTCCTCTCTGGTTGGACAGCTCACATATTGTTTGAAGGTCGGGAGAACTCTGTTTATAGTGACATGGTTGAAGTCTCCCGACATGATGATGAGGGCATTGGGGTGTTGAGTCTGTAGTTTGGAGATGGAGGTATATATGATGCTGCAGGCAGATGTTGGGTTTGCAGAGGGAGGGATGTACAGGACAGCAATGATGACGTGAGGGATCTCTCTGGGCAGATGGTATGGAGGGAGTCCAACGACCAGCAGTTCCACATCCGGGCTACAGAGCTGTTCCTTAACAGTGATATGACCCGGGAAACACCATCTGCTGTTTACTAGAATGGCCAGTCCCCCTCCTTTCCGCTTGCCACTCTTAGGATCCCAGTCAGCCCGGATGGTGTGGAAGCCATCCACGGAGACAGTCTGGTCCGTTATGTCCCTGTGCAGCCACGTCTCCTTGAAACAAACTTGAAATTAAACTGCACTCTCTGTTAGCTTGTTAGCTCGTCCATCTTGTTGCCAAGAGACCGAACGTTGCCCATAATAACAGAGGGGAGACAGTGCTTAAATCTTCTCCTCTCAAAGAGCCCTTGCTGTCTCTACCCTCTTTTTATCCCCGATAATGTTTTCCTCCTCTACAACCTCGGCGTGTTTTCCTCCGTAGTTCGGGTGGTATCTCAGCTGGTTTGGTCCCTACGCCTGCCAGCTTCAGTGCAATCAGCTTTTCCCCGGAGTAAACAATGGCAGCGTGTCCCGTTGTAGGCGGCATTTTAAAAAAAGCACGATTTAGAGCTAGAAACTTACTGAAAACTACCTCGTTAGAGAGGACAGAACTTCACTGAGTTACAGTGAAGCCACGGAGCAAACGGAGACGAAAAAGTTAAGAAAGTTATAAAAAGCGAACATAAAAGTTGGAGCGACGTAACGGGCAGCCTGCAGCTTTCGCGCACGCACACTTCAATGGGACCACCGTTCACTCACGGGCACACTCATTTATTACCACACAGGTGTAGGCCATTGATCATTTTGTCACGTGAGCATGTAAGTGTGACGACATCTTTACCACAGAAACAATCAATAAACAAACAATGAGAGCACAGCTCAACAATTTTAATATCAGCATTTATTAGTGATATTGGGCGGTAACTGGATGGAAGCACAGGATCCTTTCCTTGTTTCTGCAGTAGGATAATATTGGCAGAGTTCATACCCGTTGATAAGCTACTATTCTCTTTTACTTGTACTACCATTTTATGAAATGTAGGTGCCAATATGGTCCAAAATCCTCTGTAGAACTCTGCTGGAAAGCCATCTGGTCCTGGAGCTTTGTTATTAGGCATGTGTTGCAGAGCATCATTGAGCTCCTCTTTTGAGAGGGTTAAATCCAGATCCTTAGCCTGTTCAGGTTGTAATTTCGTTAGAGTGATATTATTAAGAAACTGATCAATTTCACCATCTGGAGGATTGTTCTGAGACGTATATAGATTTTTATAGAACTCTCTAAAAGTGTTGTTGATTGACTCAGGGTCATGGATAGTATTACCACCTGAGTCTTTCACTGAAGTCATTCTTGTTTTCTCTTTGTTTCTCTTTAACTGATTAACCAAAAGTCTGCCGGATTTATTGCTGTTTTCAATGTTCTCCAGGCGGAGTCTCTGTATCATAAACTGTTAGTCAATAATTCCATTTAATTCAAGTTTAACTCTCCTCAATTCTTTCATTATTTCTTCATCTTGGGAAACACTATAGGTAGATTCTAGTGATTTGATCCTGACTTCTAAATCTGAGATTTTTTAACTTTCTTTTTTTTCCTATATGATGAAAAAGCGATTATTTGCCTTGCATTACTGCTTTCCCTGCTTCCCAGAGGGTGCATGCTGACATTCCTGGTAAGTCGTTATTTTCTAGGTATATTGACCATTCCCTTTTGAAATAATAAAATCACTGTCTTTAAGCAATGATGTATTAAACCTAAATCCTAATTGGTGGTGTAATCCCTTTTAATCTTTAATGTGACAGAAACCGGTGCATGATCACTAATAGTAATAGTGGATTTTGGTGTCTGATAATTCACACACCAGAGAGCTACTAATCAAGAAATAGTCTATTCTAGAGTATGAGTGGTGCACTAGTGAAAAAAAGTGAATTCTCTAAGATTGGGATGGTGGGAGCACCATGCATCACAAAGACCAAAATCCAAAATGGACTGCCATTTCCACTGACTTCTGGTGTTGCTTAGCCTGTCTGCTTCCGAGTCTAATGCCATGCTGAAGTCCCCTCCTATGACAAGTGCATTATCCGAGTGATCCGAGAGTGAAAGAGTGAAAAATGAAGGGTCATCAACATTTGGGCCATAAATATTAGCAATAGATAGGTTCCTGTCCTGGATGGACATGTTGATTATTATACATCTGCCTTCCGAGTCTGTAACTATGCTATTTAAAGTAAATGTTACTTTTCTGTTTATCAGAATAGCTATGCCTATTTGCCTGGAGTTGTAACTAGCTGCACACATGTAAGGAAACTCTGCTGTGGTCAGGGCATCACCTGCAGACAGATGAGTCTCCTGTAATAATGCGATGTCTGCCTCTAAAAGCCTCAATTCATTAGCTATTTTTAATCTCTTCTCTCTGGACCCAGCTCCATGCATGTTCCATGAGACCAACCTTACTGTGGACATGCGTCTACTCATTTAGTGAGTGGTGTTCTGGAAAAAAAAAAAGGAGAAATGCATCCAATTGCGTGCGCGGTACTGATGCTCAGCGACCTTGCAGCCACCATTTGTGTGTAAGCAATTAGTGGTGTGGTCCCTGTGAGTGCCTTACAGGTTAATCTTGATTTTAACAAAACATGTTGAAGTGAGGTGACGTTCCACGTCCCTAAAGCCAGCTTCTGCAGCCGGGGATCAGTCCGCCAAGGTCCCCGACTCCGGCCGCCGCCCAGGGCACACTGCACCCGACCCCTATGGCCTGTCCCATGGGTGGTGGGCCCATGGGACAGGGGACCCATGTTGCCTTTTCGGGCTAGGCCCGGCCGGGCCCCATGGGTGAAGGCCCGGCCACCAGGCGCTCGCCATCGTGCCCCGCCCCTGGGCCTGGCTCCAGGGGGGGGCCCCGGTGACCCATGCCCGGGCGAGGGAACATTGGAACATCCATGTATTGTGGTCATCATAGGGGTCTTGTTGGCTGCGCTTCGTCTGATCCCTCACCTAGTTGAGGTGGCTTGGGCATCTGTTCAGGATGCCTCCTGGTCGCCTCCCTGGGGAGGTGTTCCGGGCTCGTCCCACCGGGAGAAGGCCCAGAGGAAGACCCAGGACCCGCTGGAGGGACTATGTGGGAATGCCTCGGGATCCCCCCGGAGGAGCTGGCTGAAGTGGCAGGTGGGAGGGAAGTCTGGGTCTCCCTGCTCCGGCTGCTGCCCCCGCGACCCGACTTCGGATAAGCGGGGGACAATGGATGGATGGATGGATGTTGAAGTGCCAAAGCAGCTGGTTGGTAGAAGAAGATGGAAGTAGAAGAGAAAGGAAAAGAAAACGGTGCAAAAGAGTAAAAGTCCAGGGAAGGTTTCACCCAGTGAGTACCCAAGTATACCATCACCGTGTGAGAAGTCACTTGAGTAGTGAGACTGTGGCAGT
>CAJRST010018890.1:2610910-2623494 GCA_907169785.1 Menidia menidia | reverse complement strand
AGTAAAATGTCCATCGACTCTTTGCCAGCGGGAGACGTCGCACCGGGGGAGTCTTCGTTCTGGCTTCACTTGGAGGACGTAGCTTTGCCGGCCGACGTTGGATTGGTTTTCCCCATCACGATCCGCTCGAAACACTCGTCGATGTAATCTGCAAGGGCGTCGACACTTTCTCCACTGCTCTCCAGTTTTTGCGTTTGTTTCTACCTCCGGAATATGCGTTTGCAATAAGCTAGGCGAGAATGTATTTTGACAGAATTTCACTGAGTTGTTTAGAAGCGCGCCATGGAGTTTGGATCTGCCGACAGTCTCACAAAGTCTCGCAACACTACAGCATTCTCACGTTCTCACGGTCCTCTCAACGTGTTTTCCAGCGTGTGAAAATCTTTATTAAATTATCTTTATTTTAAGGTTTTGGACCAGTGGTTGGGCGACTCCTAGGGAGTCCTAACACTGGTTTTTGTTTCGAGAGGCGGGCAGATTCAACTGGTAAATCTCTCTTCAACTCTTTAGAGTGGAGATTTCTTGCCTTTGCATCCAGTTCGAATCCGTCTGTTTTTTCCTCACAATTTTATATGAGTGTTGACCTTTCCTGTTCTGCTTCCAGACCGTAGTCAGAAAGCACAGGGAGAGTTTCCTCCAGGGACGGAGTTGACAGTTGGCGAACAACTCTCAAGGACAACTGTGACATAAACTTTACATTCACTGCAAATTCTCTATTAACTTCTGCTAACCAGTCTCTTGCTGTGCTGCCATTTACCGCTGCACTCGTTCAATACTCTCCGCTCGCTCTGTCACACACGTTACGCTTGCACATGCACACTGCTCTATCCCTTAAAGGAGCCACACTATTTTTATAACATGAGAGTAGTCCCAGTGGACTAGTTCTCCATACAATACAAACTCAGACACTTTCACACATGAATTCATGATTTCTTTTAATAGGCCTTTTCAATACCAGGGGAGTCCGCCCTCCCTACTGAATTCCACCATCCCTGCGTTATTTAACTGTTTTTTTTCTAGCAGGCCTCTTTCAATGCCAGAGGACTCCGCCCTCCTACGGATTTGAACTTCTCTTTTAGACAGAGGTGTCCGTTACCCATGCGGAATTTAACTGGACTTTTTTCTCTCATACCTTCCTTCAAAAAAAAAAATCTTTCTTACCGACTGGCATGTCTATTCCTCTTATCCTGGATGCCGTCAGTCGTCGGGTCCCAGCCGAGGACCAGAGTAGGGTCCCGTCAAAGGGTCTATTAACTCACCTATGTGAATCAGCCTTGGCCAAGGTCTTTCACCTCGTCCGTATCACTCTGCTGGAACCGTCCGATGTGTTGGCATCCGGATCGAAGGACCAATTAAATGTCAGGGTTATGCCCCTAAACACTTTTAAACTCACTGCTGTAAGAGGACAAATAGACAAAGACACAGCAAGTACAGTGTTTACTTGATGGGGAATTTGTAAAAAGTTATTTAAATACACATAACCCCCCTCGCAAGCAGTCTGCGTAGGGCCTCCTCAGCATCTCGTGGGGCAGATTGCACCAGTAGCAGGAGATCCAGCAGCCCCGTGGAACTCGCTGTGGCTGAGCGGTGAAGGCAGGCTTGGCCAGTTGTGGAGATGGTGTAACGGCAGGTGGAGGAGAGCGGAATACGCTGGCTGCTGTCGTGGTGATGGAGTGTCTCTGCCTTCGGTCCTGGGAGTCCTCCCAGTGACCGTCTCTTACATGGGTCGGGCTCAGGTTGGGCCACGTGCTTCCTGAACCTCTCCGTTTCCTCTGACATCCTTTGTAGATGCTGAAGGAGTGATTGAAAGTGTGGGCCAAACAGCCTGTCTGGGCAGATGGGCCCCTCCAGCAACTCCTTCCTCACTCCCTATTCCTCCCTACCACAGGTTAGGGATGGCGCCTGCAGCATTGCCGACATAATCAGCGTGGTCCCTTAAGTTAGGCTCGCCGGCCATCTTGTTCAGGATGTAGGCCAGCAGCGCAACGTTGTTGGTTGCGGCTGAGGCACATGGATGGGATCTATCAGTGAACCTGGCTGTGAACTAGTCTTTGGTCTTTGGGGGGCAGGCACGTCGTCCAACATGCCGTGTAGCCTTAACACCAAATACTGAGGACAGACTTGGTTCCAAGGCTGGGACAGGTGGGAACCCGTTGTCCAAAAACCCATCCACCTTGGTGAATGGTGTGGAGGTGCTCACTGCCGCCTTAAATTTCCCAGGCTAGGCCACCGCCCCAGACTGGTAAGTAGTGATGGCTGGGAAACGGGGCCACACCGGATCCCGACGGTCAAAATGATCGTCAGAGAATCTGCCCGCCACGTTGTCAGGAGGACATGGGGCCTGGGCCAGGGGAACCACTAACTTTTTCAAGGCAGCCACTTTGCAGATGATGTCAGGCAGTTTCTGGACGAGCACGCTGATGGCCGGGAGGGGGGTCGCCGGCAACATCGGGACCCCGGTAGCGGTGTGGTGTTCCTGTGGAAGAGCCTCCAGTTCAAACAGTTCCAAGCTTGCTGGCAGGAAAGCGGGAAATGGGCTGGGGCTCCTGGAACCTTCCATCTGGCAAGAGTTGCCCGACTCCCACCGAGCGAAGACCACTTCCGTCACCGCAAAGAAATCCACGCGCCTTTGCTCCTCCCGGAGCAGGTGCAGCTTGAAAAAGGTACAGTTTGCCTGGGGTGTGAGGGCCTTTTATTTATTTATTACTTTATTTTAAAAAGGTTAATTTGTTATTTACAGTGAGCTCTCGGCGCGCACAACGCGATATCAGGAGATTGCTATCCAGAGTGGAGGGACTCGAGCAACATATTTCAGGTATATCTTGCTGTTTTTATCAAGTAATTCCCATCTATAGTTTTTTATTTATTTATTTTTATTCACAGCGACCTCCAGGCAAACGAGATAAAACATCGACAGGCTGCAGTCCAGAGTTCAAGAAATTGAGGCAGCCGTTTCAGGTAAATCTAGCCGTTTTCTCAAGTAATTCACATCTACAGATTTAATTGCTATTATTATTATTTTAAATCTATACACATTTTATTTATTTATTTATTTTCTGTGTTGCTGTAGAGGCAACCAGGAGATCAAGATCCAACGTTGTTCTGCGGAGACCCTGGCAGACCCTGCTGTGCACTCTATCGAACGAAATAGCGGACTTAAACAAGTAAACATTGTATTATGGATAACCATGAAGGGAATGATGTATTGAATGAAATGATTAAAGCAGTGAGTGATTTTGAGAATATCCCGCAAAATGTTCATATATCAGACTACTTCAGACCGCTACAAAATGCTTTGCAAAACGTGCACGTGCAATTAGCCCATTCTGAGTCTGAAAGAGAGGGGTTAGATGAAGATTCCACAAGCTTTGGGCTATTTTCATTAGAACAAGCACTCCAAACCTTAAACGGTACGCCTGCTTCACCCCGTGGTGACCATGTTTCAGACCAGCCGCAACAACGTGGTGGTCATATGATCCAGGGACATGCAGAGAGAGTTGAACAGAATCAGACGGAGTCCCTCACATCAGCCACGCCCCCACCTCCTCCTCTCCCTTCTGGCAGTAGCGGCCCTCAACATCCCATCCCCAGCAGCCCTGGGGATGGAGCCGCTGGTCAGGAGCCACCCAGGCAGCGTGAAAACTTTAATGTGATGGAGATAAGGCATCCTTTTAAGGTTACTGCGCCCTCCCGTGGTAATCTAGCTGTATTTCACGCAAGTGTGATGCATGTGCTTGTGGAGTTGGCTGACTCTGCAAGAGGAATAGCTGCACGTTGTACAGCTGGAATTAGCCGGAGGAGGATTCTCACGTCATGTGATCGTTCCTGTCGATGGCGAGGATGACGACAGCATTTTGCCT
This sequence comes from Menidia menidia, assembly GCA_907169785.1. Lineage (NCBI taxonomy): Eukaryota > Metazoa > Chordata > Actinopteri > Atheriniformes > Atherinopsidae > Menidia > Menidia menidia. Next base: position 2,619,634 of record CAJRST010018890.1, on the reverse strand, counting down.
GCGTTTATGGATTTTTGGGATGAGCTTGTACAGTCCAACGCCGAGCTTCTTGCAAATAACAACCTGGAGCTTATTCTCCAGGTTGGAGGAATCCTTCTGGAGGCGTGAAACGTAGGTTGGAGAAAACGTTGGACTGTGAATTAATGAAAAGAAACATCACTTGTATCTTGTGAACAATGCAGAAAACCAGTTATGCTTTTCCATCAGCCTGGCGCATGTCAATAATCCATGTTTAACCGACAGGGAAGCCTCAGTCCTGTGGAGGCAGTGGCAGCTTATGGAAGGTTTGACTGAGCAAACGCCCGTTAACTTCAGCGATGTCAATAAATTTGAGAGGATAGTGAAGAGGAAGATTGTTGTGTTTTATGGAAAGGGCGAGAAAAATTTACTGTGTAAATTTGAGACAGACTTCCCTGACCGTTCAAACCCCCTTTTCTTATTCTTGCTGGGAAACCATTACTATGGGATAAGGAATCTCACCGGTTGTACCGGAGCAAAATACACCTGTAGTTATTGTTATATCGGTTTCGATCACCCCGAAAGGCATTTCTGTGAAGGTTACTGTCCCATTTGTCACTACCCGAGCTGTCATCTTAGGCTTTTAAGATCTGTGCAGTGCGCGGCGTGCAATCGGATCTGTCATGATTCAATATGTTTTGATAAACACCGAGAGCCTCGCCTCAGACCCCAGCTGGAAAAGTTTAGGAGTAATTGCGAAACCAGTAAATTCTGCCTGGTCTGTAAAATACTTTATCACGTCCCTGCCTCTCGAGAACTTTGCATTCACGAATTCTCGGTAAAATGCACAGTTTGTGGTGAGAAATTACCTCGCGAAGCTGATGTAACACTAAACGAGCATCAGTGTTGCATTCAGCCCTGCCCGACCGATAAGGGCCTAGACGATAAACTGATTTTTAATTTTGAATCTTTCAGCAGAGTGACGTGCACGTTCCCTTTCTAGTTTGTACCAAAACGTTAAAAGGAGTGGTTTGGTATGCTTATGGGCTGGATTGTGTCAAACAGTTTCTGCTTCATTTCAAGAGCCCCAGATACAGGGGTTACACATTTACTGCTCATAATGCACGTGGATAGGACAGCTATCTGATCCTGAGTGCCATGGTAAAGATGGGTATTACACCGTCTCTCATTACACAGGGCAGTAAAATCCTCTGTTTCACAGAGCCCAATTTCAGTCTGAAATTCATAGACAGTCTGTCATTTCTAACCATGAAACTCAGCGCCATGCCAAAAGCCTTAGGCTTTGATCACCAGAGTAAAAGTTTTTTCCCTCATTTGTTCTCCTCTAAGAGGAATTTGAATTATTTAGGACCATTTCCCCCAGCCCACTTGCTACGCGGCAGAGCTCATGGTTCCTGCTGAGCGCTAGCGGTTTGACACGTAGTACAGCGAGGTGAGCAAGGGATCATTCGACTTCCAGAAAGAAGCTCTTCATTATTGTAAGAATGATGTTGAGAATCTTTACAAGGGCTGTATGAAGTTCAGAGAGGAGTTTTTTAAGGATTTTTCATCAGAGCCACTGTATATCCCCCACGGGCTCTGTATTTTCCCGTTCTGCCTCACAAGATATCTGCGGGCAAACTGGTTTTCACTCTGTGCCGCGCATGCGCGGAAATCAACAATCAGGAAGGTCCCTGTTCACACTCCGACAAAGAGAGGGCGCTGACTGGTGTTTGGGTTAGTGTAGAGTTTTCGAAAGCTTTAAATCTGCGTTATACTGTTGCAGAAATCACTGAAGTCTGGCATTTCAAGAAACAAAGCAGCACGATCTTCAAAGATTATATCCACACCTTCCTGAAGGGTAAGCAGGAGGCCTCAGGCTACCCGGCTGATGCGACGGATGAGGAGAGCAGGCTAAACTATATAGAAGACTACAGGTTAATCAGCGGGTCCGGCTGAATCCGGACAAGATCGAGGTGAACCCCACTAAAAGAGAAGTGGCTAAACTGTGTTTGAACAGCTTTTAGGGGAAATCTGCGCAGAGAAATGACCTGGCTCAAACCACCATCGTGAGCAAACCCGATGAATTTTTCAACTTTCTGTTCTCCTGTAAATACACAATCGCCTACTTTCATTTTCTGACTGATGAAATGTGTATGATTCAGTGGAAATACAACAGGGGCTGCATTTCCCCGCCCAACAAGGTCAATAATGTGTTTATCGCCACATTCACCACTGCCTACGCCCGTTTAAAATTGTAGAGCTGTCTCGAGCGAGTGCAAGAAAAAGTCCTGTACATAGATACCGACAGTCTTATCTACATGGTTAAAGACGGGGATGCCCCCCTTGAACTGGGAAATTATCTGGGGGACTTGACGGACGAGCTGGGAGGGGACACGATTAAGGAGTTTGTGGCATTAGGACCCAAAAGTTACGCCTACCAGACCAGAGACCGGAAGAAGGTTGTAATGCGCGTTAAAGGCATCACTCAAACTCACAAGTCTAGCCAAAGGGTGAACTTTGACAGCGTTAAAGACCTGGTAGAAAGTTTTCTGCAGGGGGCCAGAGGGGGCGTAATAGAGGCCCTGCAGCGGACCATTAGGAGAGATGAAAAGAGGTTCCACCTTCAAAATGCAACATTCCAGAAAAGGTTTTGCGTGGTGTATGACAAGAGAACGCTCTTTGCAGACGGGACAACTCTGCCTTTTGGTTACTAGAGGTTACTAAGGGTTAATGTAGATAAAATGTCACTGTCCTGTGAAATGCAGGAGATTGAATTTGATCTGCGATTCAAAACTCCTTTTTCATGTATGGTTGTGGAGCCCAGCGGATGTGGAAAGAGTTTCTTTGTAAAAAGTGTTTAGCAAAATTGTGATCATGTTATGGATTATATACCTGAAAATATTGTGTGGATTTATATTTCTTTTCAACCCTTGTATGCCAAGTTGCAGAAAATGAATAAAAAATTACATTTGTTAAGGGGTTACCTCTCCAACTGATGATTATTCATGTTTTCTTCAGTAAAAGTCCACCAGCACTTGTCTTTTCGAGTCTATTTCCAGAATTGAATCGTGGCAGCAGTACACAATGAGGGTCGTGGTATGAGGCAATGGGACTCTAAATCTCATTTCGAGCCTCAAATTTCCGCACGGTTGACAACGTGTCAGCGTCTTCGAAGGGATTCAGTTTAAAGACAAACAGTGAATGTGATGCTCAGAGGAAGGTCCTTTAAATGACGGCCCGTCGCTGTAAACAAGTTGTTATATTCCCTGACTGAAACGGCATTGTTGAATTGGGGCTGGAACGCTTTAGCTGGAACTTGTCTGCCATCTTTACAGAGGGCCAAATATTCCACATCCATATGTCTAAAATTGAAAGGTGACAGATTAATCCGCCCAGTGAAGGCCTCATGATGCACCATGCCTAAAGCTATATATTTTGGCAGTCCCCAAAAAGAGATTCTCCTGAGTACATATCCTGTCATTTTCAGGGATAGAATATGTTTTAACATTTACACCTGATAAGGGATAGAGGGCATTCCCTCTCATCAGAGCTGAGGCGTGCCCCAGGCGGATACCTGGTGAAACTGATAACTTTTTTAACAAACAGGGAAGCTCCCAACAATTTCAGTCAAAGTTGAATCGTGGGCTCCCATCAGACTAAAAGCGTTGCTGGTTCTGGTTAGTTTAACCCTTATGTCCACAGAATTCTAGAGGAGCCTTTCGCAGAAAAAAATGTACACGTGATTCGGGCCCATAAGGTGCACTTCCCTGGAATTAGCTGTGAAAGAGGCTCTTCGATTTAACCCTCTGTTGGGGCCGTTTATCACAGTAACGGAGTCTAAAGCTCCTGCCGTGTCTTTGTAAAAGACACCTGCGCAGAATTTAATCTTTAATGTGTCTTCTGAATAGTTGAGCAAAGTTTCAATCATAGCTCTATAAGGATGAGTGGCGCTGGACTGGGAAATTAATCTGTCTCCCAGAATAACATCGCATTGACTAAACATTGTATTTAGCGGATAGTTGATGAGCCCCACAGGTGTGTCATCTGCCAGGTTACCTCCGTCGGTGCCAGTGATTTTCAGGCGAACGTGCAACAATGTGTCATTCCCCATCTCCAGGAATGAAAAACTTGATAGGTCCAGTATCTGTAATTGCTGATACCGGTAAAAGGTATGTGTACATCTTATCTTCAATAGATAGCTGCGTCATAGGAACATAAAAAAGATCCAATTCTGCTAAGGTTTCTGATGCAAAAGAGCCATGATTAATGATAGGCAGAAAAAATCCCACAGACAAAACTTCTCTCCGCGCTGCCTGATTTATAATTCAGATTTATAATGTCCTTGCTCGCTGCAGACTTCCTCCCTCTTGCTTTGCTTTTCTTGACTGACTTTCTCTTCTTGTTCTGCATGAGTATATGTGAACACCACACACGCTCTCCCAGGGGTCTCTTCCTGGCTCTTCTTGACAGAACCATAACTCCTAACCCCTCCTGGTTTTGCACGCCCTCATGTGATCCAGCTATTTTAGCCATGGCTTTACCTATGACGTCCGTGGCAATGTTTGAGGCAGCCTTTTTCAGATGAGGCTTAGCAATAGCAAAAAACCTAACTAAAGGTGAAACGAAACGAAATAATCTCGAAAATATGGATCCTATTCCTCGGCCGTACATCACAGGGGCCCCGTAGAAGCCGGATAGAGCGCCCCCTACCTGGCTCTGGTAGTAGTGGACAAAACGGTGTGGGTCATCTCTGAGATTTACGTAAACCATGTTTTTTTTTTTCTTGGTTATAGTCACTATTTTCTCACGCTTCAGCACGCTGCAGAGTCGTTGTCATGAATGGATGCACAGCTCTGAGTGACCCAACCTGCATTCACCCCCGTTTTTTATACGCACTGTTTTAATTTGTTTCATCTCAAGGCCTGGTGGTGCCCCACAGGTCTGAAATGCAGTTTCACGATGCATTTTCCATATGAGAATTTCACAGGGACATTCCCGTCCGTTTTAATTTGTATTTGTGTATTTTTGATGTGTTTCTTTGCAACGGGGAGGTAGTCGGGGTTATGATAAGTCTGTGTGATAATATCCCCAAACGTGCCCTCCACTTTAACAGCGCGCAAGAGAGGGGCATAAGCGTCACCGACTATCTGCAGGGCCACTATGTCGCTGTAACAGTAAAGGTGATAAAAACCTGCTTTAAAATCCATGGGGTGGGGGGCGTGCCAATGGTCCCGCCCCCCACCTGGGTGAGGAACGCCCTCTTTTAAACATCCAATAGATCAGCTTCTCTTACCCAGCTGTTGAATTTATCCGGCCAATTTTTCCAACGCACCAAAACCTGTTTAACCCCTCTGACCGTGCGCTTGTTTAATATCTCACCAACTTGATACATCTTGTCTTTTGACAATTTTACTGTTTGAAGCTCCTCTGAGTAAAAAGCGCCTTGAAAAGTCTCTCCATCCAAATCTTTGAGTTTGAATACAGGGGTCGATTGTTTTATCACCTCTGTCACTATAAAGATCTCATCTGTGAAACTCTTTTCAAACACTTTTAATGCTTGAATGATACTCGTTATTGTAGCTTTTCAGTAAATACTGAAGCACGTCGACGTATCAACGAATGTGTAATAATTCTTTACCGGCATCAGTTTGAAGTTTCTTTGGAATCTGACTCTCTTTTAAAACAGATTCAAATGTTTTTGCCACCTCAGAAGCAGTCTTCCTTTTTAAAACCCTAGCATAGGCTCTTTTGGAGAATATGTCAATAACGGTTAATAAATAATTATAACCATCATTTTCTCCGAACAAGGCCTGCATGTCACATAGGTCTGCTTGGAACTGTTTCAGCGGCCCAGTGACAAAAACTCTATTTCTCGGAAATGTTATTCTGGCGGGTTTATGCAGAGTATAGGTATCTTGTTCCGATAAAAAAAAATCTTTTACTTTCTCAATCGCTATTCTTTTACCCGTGTCACTTTGGACCCCTCGCCGTAACCTATCTACTCCACCAAAACTACCTGGATGGGCTGGAGTGTAAAATGCTCTCCTTATTAAATTCTTCCCCGCCATGGCTGTCTTCACACGTTCTGATGGAATGAAAGGGAAGGATGCTTGCTTTCGGGTTTTATTTTGTTTTATTAACACGTATAATTAAGAAACAAGAAAATGTATTAATTTAACAAGATATGAAAAAACTAATTTTTAACTCATTGACTGCCACCCATTTTCAGAACAGAGAGTCCCATACTGCCAGAGTTTTTTGAGCATTTTGACTGATTTTTCAAGAGCCACAGAATAGTTTGTGCTATGATTATGTTAACACCGAACACATCAAAAGAAAGAGTAGACTCTCTTCTTTCATCAGGAAAAAAAATGTGTTTCTACCTTATTCCGTTCTTCCTCGACGTGCGTCTCACCGGCGCCATTTCTCGCATAGCGAAACATTGCGTTTTTTTTTTTTATTTGCCTACAATCTATGCTCATCTCCCATCAAAAGTGGCACAGCTACCTAGAGGGTAAATTTGTTAGTACATACTCTGCCTGGAAGCCGATATCTACGGAAAAACTTTAGCCGATCGTCCCCCAAGCGTTGAAAAACATAAAAAACGTCTATAGACGTCTTTGGCAGCGAACGGTTGTATTTGAATTGACGTCTATAGACGTCTTTGGCAGCCAATGAGTTCATATGGAAAATAAAAACATTTGTTAACAGGATATTTTAAAAAAAACTAATTCTAAAAAAAAAAAAAAGAATAGAAAAAGATGATTACAAAACAGACATACTCTTCGGGTATCAACACCCCTGCCAGTACTCGGTGACGGACTCCAGCTGATTTAACACCTCCCTGTCTCTACCAACCAGCTGCTCATACATATCCTGAATAGGCTGATTTACCTGTTTGGTCTGACTTAATTCATAAAGATAAGCTCCGGCGACAGCGCTTACACGACTGCTGTCTTGATGAATGTGACGGGCAGTTAGAAGTGTCTGAATGGAACCGATAAAACGTGTGTTGTACAGTTTTTCCATCAAACCGAGGTAATTGAAGTAAAAAAAGTCATCCTCCAGAACATCCTTACATTGATGCTGTGTCAGACTTGGGTGATTGACTGAACAGCCGTAACATGTCTCTTCCAGGAACATTTTGATCGCTGTGTTGAGTAGATGGAGCACAGCGGTTTTAACAGCCTTGATGAATCCAAAATGGATCCATCCATCAAATTCATCCCCTCCAGCCTCCAGAGGTGGTATTCCTTGCCCGGGTGGAAGCTCTGAGTCCTCCTCCTCTGGGTCCACAATGTCCACCAATTGGGAGTGGGAAGGTGGGCTCAGGCAGGAGAGGATTTGCGTGTCTTCCTCCTCCTCTGCCTCCAGGTTGGTGATCTCCAGCGGCTGGGAAGCGGGAAGTGGGTTCAGGTTGGCGGGGGTTTGTGTGTCGTCCTCTGCCTCCAGGTCGATGACTTCGAGTGGCCGGGAAGGAGAGACTACACAGGTCGGGAGTCGCGCCTTCTCCTTATCGTATAAAACGAAGTAGGTTGGCCCGCGCTTCGCTGACGGGCGTAGTCTGCAATCACCAAGGTGCTGCTTCAAGATCCTCGTGAGGGGGCTTTCGCTCCCACTGCCGCTTTCGGAGGAAGAGGGAGCTGAGGAGCGTACCGGCGAAGGAGGATGGTACGGCCCTCCGAAGAATTTGTCGCTGCCCGGGGATGTTGATGTGGATGAAGGAGATGTTGGGGGGTCGGGAGAGGTCCCCAGCCCTCTGAAGGGTTTAACCATCTTGTTGCCTGTATCCTTCCTCATGGGTTCAAGTGTTGAGCGTCTGATCAGCGCAGCTGTACGGGTCCGAACAAACCCGCGTGCTTTTTTAAAAACTTGAAGGGCGTGGTTAATGTCGGTGGGTGGGATACTGGCGGATGTGAGGGGCGGATCAAACTGGAAGACGGGGGGAATGTGAGGGGGGTAGACCTGACCGGAAGGCGGGGGAATGTGAGGGGGGTGGATCTAAAAGACGAGTGTTTTCCTGGTAGAAACTACATCTCTCCAATTCTGACTGTTCCGAAACGGTATGGAAACCCGATCAGTTATTTCACCCATCTTGTCACGCCACGCGTCAAACGGGATGTCTTGAACACTTCACAATCTGAATTAAAACACTCGAGCACTAAAATAGCTGCTGGTGTTTTACCCCAAGCTGCTCTTAGGCTTGCACGGAAAGACCAGCGACCTGCAACCCTCTTCGTTGTCTCCCAAGTAGCCGAGAATATCCTTTTTCTTGAATCTATCTCAGTTTCATCCAGAAGAGGTAGGTCAAACCTGCTGCGTTTAGAGATGGGGGAATCCTGGATCCCATCCCCAATTTCTTGTTTCACGGCGGAGACCCCTTCTTCCTTCAGTTTGTCAAGCACCACGAGTTTCAGAACCGCTCAGTCATTTGACGTAAGCGTGGCCAAGGTATGGACTGGTTGCAACTGATCACTCCCTTCGTTTGATACAGGCAGATACAGTATCTCCGGTCCGATACTTGAACACGTACCCCCAGGTGGTTTCAACATTTTGTATTGGAAATGATCTGTCATCCCTCCGTAATCCATTCCTTTCCCAGCATGGCTTTAAGATGTCACCTGTTTTATGGTTGTGACTATTACCTTGTAAATTTAACCAGTAATTTATTGCTAATTATTTTCCCCTCAAATCTCACAGCATTTTTCCCATTTCAACCTACAGTGCTGTTATTTGGGTTGTTCTTAAGGTTCCTGTGCAAAG